>CAUYQG010096858.1:0-12157 GCA_963574415.1 Tarsius wallacei
CTCGCCAACATCTGTTGTTCTTTGTTTTATTAATGATGGCCATTCTTACAGGGGTTAGTTGGTATCTCAATGTGGTTTTGATGTGCATTTCTCTGATGATGAGTGAGGCTGAGCACTTTTTCATATGTCTGTTGGCTGCCTTTGTATCTTCTTTTGAGAAGTGTCTATTCATGTATTTTGCCCACTTTTAAAAGGGGCTGTTTGGTTTTTTTCCTTTTGGTGCATTTGTGTTCCTTGTAGATCCTAGATGTTAGGCCTTTGTCAGATATACAGTTGACAAATATTTTTTTCCATTTTGAGGGGTGTCTCCCTGCTCTCTTGATGGTTTCTTTTGCTTTGCAGAAGTTCATTTGATGAGGTCCCACTTGTCTATCTTATTTCTTAAGGTATTGGCCTTTAGGGTTCTGGAAAGAAATTTGTACCAGTTCCAATTTCCATAAGGGTGTCTCCTGTGTTTTCTAAGATTCTTATAGTTTGAGATTTTATGTTTAGATCTTTGATCCATTTAGAGTTAATTTTTGTGTATAGTGATAGGTAGGGGTTCTTTTTCAGTCTTCTGTGTGTGGTCAGCCAGTTCCCCAAGCACCATTTACTGGTTAGGTTTTCCTTGCCCCAGTAGTTTTTGTTGGAGACTTCGTCAAAGATGAGTTGGTTGAGGAATTGAGGCTTTGCTTCTGGAATCTATGTCCTGTTCCATTGGTCTATGTGCCTGTTGTTATACCAATACTATTTTCTAAGTGTACTTGACATCATTATTAACTATAAGTCACTATTAGTTATACATTAGTTCCCTAAAACTCAGTGATATTGAAATTTTGTAACCATGGAAAAATATTTCCCATTTTTCCCACCTGCAGGCTCTGGTGACCATCCTTGTACCTTCTTCCTCTAATTACATTATTTGTATATCACCGTGGATTGGATTGACATTTTTATGATAATAATCTTCTGGATTCTGTTGAGTTGGTTTCTCACCATGTCTTCCATGTACAGTGAAATGATCATGACTCAAAAGCACTCAACCTCCTTGGCTCAGACAAACCTTCCTCTTCAGTCTACCTGTTAGCTGGAATAACAGACATGTGCCAACTGTCTGGCTGTTTTTTTTGTTTTGTGGATTGAGGTCTTGCTATGTTGTCTAGGCTGGTCTCAAACTCTAGGGTTCAAGTGATTCACTTATGTCAACCTCTGAATGTGCTGGGATTACGTGTGTGAGCCACCACACCCAGCTTAAATCTCCTGACTCTTGAGATTATGTTGCTTAACTTGCAAGTATTTTTTGATTTCATTACATTTTTTCGACTTTTAATTTTCAGTTTTATTTCCTTATGGTGAGAAGTAAATACATTGTATAATTTCAATCTTTTTCTTTTTGGAATTTTAGTCTCACTCCATAGCCCTGGCTGGAGTGCAAGGACACATTCATGGTCAGCCCAGGATCACCTTGCTTGGCACTGGTGATCCTTCAGCCTCAGCCTTCCAAGTAGCCAGAAATATAGCCATGCACTACAATGCCTGGCTAATTTTTTATTTATTATAGAGACTAGATTTTACCAAGTTTTCTAGGCTGGTCTCGAACCCATAGGCTTAGGCCATCCACTCACCTCAGTCTCCCAAAGTGCTGGGATTAACAGGCTGAGCCACCAAGCCTGACACTTTTTCTATTTTTATTTTTGAGTTGGAGTCTCCCTGCCACCCAGGCTGGAGTGCAGTGACATGCTCACGGCCACTGCTGCCTTGACGTTCTGTGTTCAGGTGATCCTTTTGCCTCACCTTTTCATGTTGCCAGAACTACAGGTGTGTAACACCATGCTTGGCTAATTTTTTTTTATTGTAGAAATCTACTTTCACCCTATTGTCCAGGCTGGTCTTGAACCTGTGGGCTCAATCAGTCCTGTCACCTTTACGTTCCAAAATGCTGGGATTAATTACAGGCATGCCCTACTGTACCAGGCTAATTTCAATCTTTTTAATGTGCTAAGACATGTTTTGTGTTATGACATGTCTATCTAGAAGAATGTGCTATGTTCAACTGAATGTACAGTGTATGCAGGTGTTGGAGAGTTCTGTAGGACTTTTCACTATGTGTTGTTTCCAGTGTTGGTCAAATCCTCTGATTCCTTATTGATCTTTTGTCTGGCATTTCAAGTCATTATTGAAAAAGGGGCATTCAATTATTTCACAGTCATTATGCTGCTGTGTATTTTTTGCTTTATTTTGACCACATTTTCTTCATATATTTGGGAACCCTGATATCAGTTGCATACTCATTTGTCCTGCTATTTATTGCTAATAAATTAATTTTTGTATTATTATGTAATATCATTCTTTACTTTATATGAAAGTACTTTTTTTAGAGTCAAAGTCTCTCTGTGTCACCCAGGCTGGAGTACAGATGTATGCTCATGGGAACTGCAACCTTGGCCTCTTGGATTCATGCAGTCCTTCGTCCTGAGCCTTCCAAGCAGCTGGAATTACAGGCACACATCACCATGCTCAGGTAATTTTTTTACTTATTGCAGACACAAGATCTCTTGAATTGTCCACACTGGTCTTGAATCCCCAAGCTCAGGCTGTCCTCTTGTCTCCATCTCCCAAACAAATGACATTTTTTTTTAACTTACTAAACTTGTTGACTAATATAATGCTGCAATCCTGGTTTTTTGGTACTATTTGCATAGATTACAGTAAGCTTCCTGCTTATGAACCTTTAAGTTGTAAGCTTTCAAAAATGTGAATGTGTGTTCTTTTATTCAATCACGTGATTTGTGTGTGTGTTGGCTTAAATTTTTTCCTTCGGTTTTTGTTTGTTTTCTATGTATCATCTCTGAAAACTTATAAAGCTGTTACAGAACAGTACTACAAAGTCCATTGTGTAAGTTTGGTACCATGATTAACTTTGTTGAATGTGTTCTTAATATGGTATATCTTTGTGTGTAAGGGACATACTGTATCTATTTCCATTCTGTTTCTTTCAGGCTTTTTGATTCCTTACAACTAAAGTAAACCTTTGAAAGCTGGTAGATTGCTAGGTCATTATTTTTGTTAATTCATCATTCATTTTTAGTGTTAAGGCATTTAATGAATTTACATTTAAAGTGACTGCTGAAAGAGAAAGGCTTACTATTGCCATTTTTCAATAGTTTTCTGTGCTTTCCTGTAGCTATGTTTTCCTTCCTCTCTCACTGCTTTTCTTTGTGTTTTCTTTTACTTTGATTTTGGTGGTGACATGCCTGATTACATTTTTATTACCTTTTGTGTCCCTTCTATGGGTATTTTCTTTGTGATTCCTATGAGAAGTGGAGAGTACGTAACACATAGTAAAGTTATACCAATATATCTTAATATCATAACAACTTAACATGGTGCAGTGGCTCACTCCTGTAATTCTCTCACTTTAGGAGGCCATGGTGAGAGGATTGGTTGAGCTCAGGGGTTCACAATCAGTCTTGGCAACATGAAAAGAACTCATCTATACAATAAATCTAAAATTAGCATAGGGTGTTGGTATTTGCCTGTCGTTCCAGCTACTTGGAAGGCTGAAGTGGAAGAATTGCCTGAGCCTAGGTGGTCAAGGCTGAGGTGCCCATGTGCATGCCACTGTATTCCAGCCTGGGTGACAGTGTGAGAGTCCAAGTTAATAAAAAAAAGAAATCAAACAAATTAACTGTCATTGCACACAAACTATCTTTTTTCTTTTTCTTTTTCTTTTCTTTTTTTTGTTGGAATCTCACTCTGTCACCCACACTGGAGGGCAGTGGCATGCTCCTGGCTACTGCAGCCTCGACCTGCTCTGCTCTGTCTGTCCTTTCACCTCAGTCTTCCAAGTAGCCAGAACAATAGGTGTGTGCTACCACGCTCAGATAATTTTTGATTTATTGTAGAGAAGAGCTCTCACCAAGTTGCCTGGGCAGGTCTCAGACCCACAGGCTCAGACAATTCTCTCACCTCGGCCTCCCAAAGTGCTGGGATTACAGGTTGAGGCACCGAGCCTGGTCTTTTTTTTTTTTTAATATGGATTCTCACTCTGCCACCCAGACTGGAGTGTAGCATGCTCATGGCCATTGCAGCTTCAACCTGCTGGACTCAGGCACTCCTTTTTTGTTGTGGTTGGAACTCAGTCTCCCAGACTAGAGTGCAGTGGCATGCTCACCGACACCCCTGTGTCAACTTGCTGGACTCTGGCCATCCTTCAGACTCAGCCTCCCAAGTAGCTAGAACTACAGGCATGCTACCATACCCAACAAATTTTGGAATTATTGTGGAAACGAGGTGTCATCAAGTTGCCCAGACTCAGGCAACCCACTCACCTCAGCCTCCCAAAGTGCTAGAATTACAGGCTGAGCCCAGCCAGGCAATCCTTTTGCCTCAACCTTCCAAGTAGGTGGAACTACAAGGGATGTGCCATGATGCCCAGCTCATATTATGATTTATTGTTGAGATGAGGTCAGACTATCCTCTCACTTCAGCCTCCCAAAATTATAGAGCTATAAGCATGAGCCAACACTCTATCTCTTTACACCTGTCACTTTATTAATGTCACAAAAATACACATTTTATATTGTAGGTCTATTAAGAAAGATGTGTTCAAATTTTACATTTTAAAAATTCTATAGAAAATTATGAGAATTTTAGACACCATCATTTTGAGAGCAGAGCATTTTCTATTTGAATATATGGTATCATTAATAGAAGTTTACATTTTTATAGGTTTAGTGATACTGTTCACCATTGTTTTATTTGTCAAGAGAAAAATTCCCTTGAGCATTTCTTGTAGGGCTGTTTTACTGGAAATAAACGACCTTAATTTTGCTTACTTTAGTAAGTCTTTTTTTTCCCTTATATTTCAAAGGCAGTTTTTCCAGATCTTGTAACAGTGGGTTTATATCTGTAAATTCTGCCTCTGAATTCAACCAATGAGGAATCAAAAATATTTTGAGATCCCAGCACATGGCAGGCTGACGTGAGTGGATTGCCTGACCCACAGGTTCGAGACGAGCCTGAGCAACTTGGCGAGCCCTCGTCTCTACAATAAATTAAAAAATGAGCTGGGCATGGTAGCACAAACCTGTACTTTTAGCTACTTGGAAGGCTGAGGCAGAAGGATTGCCAGAGCCCAGCAGTTTGAGGCTACGGTGGCCATGAGCTTGCCACTGCACTCCAGTCTGGGCAACAGAGTGAGACTCCAACTCAGAAAAATACAAAAAAAAGAAGAAATAGATTTTTGCATTCTGCTATCAGGATATTTGTCTGCTTGATGCTGTCCAATAAGCCCAATTGCTATATACATTCTATTTTATATGTATTCATTTTGTATTCCCGTCTCAATATTTATAAATCATACGTTTTTAATTTTATATTTTTCTGCTTGTTTATGATTATTATGCCCCTGTAGTTAATTTTTTATATTCAATTATTGTATTTTTCAACTTTACTGTTTTATTGATTTCTTTATAGATTTACTCTATATTGATATTCTGAATTTATTCATATGTAATTTCTATTTTTGTTGTGTTTGTGTTCCATTTTACTTATTGAGCATTTTTAATACTTATTGAGTATTTTGATTTTTTCAAATAATGTATAGGTTTTTATTTCTTTAGGGTAGATTTATATAAATTTATTTTGTTTCTTCAACTGGGATCTGTTTTAAATAAACATTTGAAAATTCAAAACTGAGCTGCTGATTCTAGTGATTAATAGCCTAGCTTTTTATTTTTATGGTATGTTCTTTTATTTTTTGTTTGAGTTGGCGTCTCACTCTGTTGCCCAGACTGGAGTGCGGTGGCCGCTCCCGGCCACCGCAGCCTCAACCTGCTGGGCTCCGGCGATCCTTCCGCCTCAGCCTTCCAAGTAGCTGGAACTACAGGCGCGCGCTACCATGCATGGCTAATTTTTTTTTTCTTTTGTATTGTAGAGATGAAGTCTCGCCAAGTTGCCCAGGTGGGTCTCGAGCCCGCGGGCTCAGGCAATCCACTCACCTCAGCCTCCCAAAGTGCAGGATTACAGGCTGAGCCACCGAGCCCGGCACATTTGAGTTCTAACTTATGTTTTGCTACGATATTGCTAAATTCTCTTTTCTATGTGCAGTTTGCCATAATATCTGTTGAGAAGAAAAAAGTAACACACAAACAAATTTGAGTAAATTTTTTATTTTATTTGTATATTATAATATGCTAAAATACTAGAACTAAAGGAAAACCCCAAATCACTAGTCCATATTCTTTGCTCAAGAGATATACAAAACTGCAAGATATTGATTTACTTTCAAAATAAAACAAGAGGAGATTGTAAATGAGCTTTGGTTTGACTTATGTATGGCACAAACTAGAGGACATTTCACTTTCAAGGAAAGTTAAAAACACACACACTACTGCAGTCATTAAATCATTGATATGATGGTAAGATTGAAATGCAGCCAAGCAAGACGAAATTTAAAAGAATGAACGAGTTCCATAATCCTATGAATAACACTGGTGGTTGCTAGTAATGCCACAGCAGTATGGTCTTAAGGAGAAGAAAATCTGCCAAAGAAAAGAATGCTGTTGGACTCATTGTGCCTGACGAAGAACAGAAAGGGATGATTACAGTGGACGTCTTCATATTCTGGGGCTGATGTGACATTAAAGCCCATGCTGGTGGCAGCTGTAACCTCAGTGCCTTCTTCGGAGACCACCATGAAGGACCTGTGTAGGAACTTCTGGGCATGCAACCCAGAGGGTGAGGACATTTCTGCACAGTCGGCTTTGTACTCCTTGAAGGAATCTGCCATCCCCATGGCTACCAGGACCATCTCAAGGTCGTAACTGTCCTCCACTTCAAACCGGGGCAAGTGCAAATTCACATTTCTTTCTTCCATATGCCCTGGACTAGTCCACTCTACTAATTTCTCAGGAGATATTTTATCGATAATCTGTTTTTTAAAAAACAAAGAAGAGCATAATGGTATGCTTCCCAACCAAAAGTTAAAATGGTGTACCACTGATTTGTATCTGTCAGGAATTATTAATTTTAGTAATACATAAAAGCAGAAATTTCATTTCACTGGGCTCTTGTCTCTATATAGCAGGCAGTTATCTTCTATTTCTCTATACCTAAATTATCTGCATGCACATAAAAATCCAATAGCATTGAACTTTTTAATTTTTTTATTTTAAAGATGTACAGATTGGCAGTTGGGGAGGGAGGGGCATACATCATCAACAAGGGTACCTGTATGGTCAACGTTTGTACACCTAGCCCTGAATTGTACCCTACCTCATTATAATAAAAAGATTATTATAATTATTATTATCGCTATTACTAAAAAAAAAGATGTGGAGTACAGTTCAAGATTAGGCACATAAGTGGTCATCCTACAGCATTGAATTTTTAAAGATTAAATACAATTAATTTCTTGTTCTATTAATTTAATATATATTATTTCATTTTTTATTATCCCCTCTAGTCTTTGTATACATATATACATATTTACATAGTTGCAATCACAGTGAATGTCTACTTTATTTGGTAAAAAAATAAACTTTTTCACACTATTGCATATCTCTCTCAAGTATCTTCAAACTTCTCATTGAGTTGATAAATAATTTTACCCAATATTCATCTATTCATTCACTTTACAAACATACAGTATGTATCAGGCATTATTATGGATGCTGATAGATACTAAGGGTACAAAAACAATAATGAGTATGAATTTCAAACTAGGTATCCTAGTGTATTTAATACTGAAATTACTGATTTCATTCAGAAAGGCAATTATTTTCTTCTGAATTATTTATTTAGGGTAATTCCCACAACTGGAGTTTTCGAGTTAGACTGTAAATACTCTTGAAGCTCTCATATATTGCCATTGTGCTATTCCAAAATATGTTCCAACTTAAAATCCTAGTAGCAATATTTCATAGCAATAGGATAGCATCTGATATTATAATAACATAGCAGCTGTAACTTGTAGAGTGCTATCGATGTCCTAGACCCATTCTAGGCTATATTTCTCAAATTATTGCAATACTACATGTTAGGCACCATCGAGCTCACTTTACAGATGGGAAAATATTGAAGTTCAAGGAAGTTAGGAAGCCTCAAGCATAAAAAAGCTACTAGAGAAACAAGGATTTGAGGCAAAGCGTTCCTTATTTTCAAAATACAGGACACTACCTAACATACATTTCTAAACTATGCCAGTGAGTTTAAGACTAAAGGTTTAAAAAAAATTTTTTAAGGGCAAAATTGGCTTTGTAATGTGCATATGTGATTGTTTTTCCAAGAAAGGGGTCCATAGATGTCAACCATTTCTCAGAATGGTGGATGATATTTAGAACTCCCATATAATCTTAAATGTTCATCTAATTCAATGGTGGATGATATTTAGAACTCCCATATAATCTTAAATGTTCATCTAATTCATCCCCAAATATTTTAGGATTGTTTGTTCTCAGTAAACTTGATACACACTATTTAATGCTCCCCCTTAGCCATCTGTCACTGCTGCCAGTGAGAAATAATTTCCATTTGATTGACACTGTCGGATACCAGTTCCTACTCAGAAGCCCAGTTGCCAGGTTTTGGGACACAAAGCCTCAGGAAACAAAAGCAAGAATGTAGGGAGATGCAAGCGCTTACCTTCTCCAGACCATCTATGTCATTGGGCAGAAGCACATACATACTAAGGTCATTGTTTTTATATGGAATCCCCAGAATTTTGGCCTGCAAGTCCTCCAGGAAAATGAAGCTAAAGGAATGGCTCTGTGTCATCATCTGCACGGATTTGCTTGTGCTCTGCAGCAAAGTAAGAAGGCACACAATGTCAAAAGACATAAAGTCAAAGGCATACAGCAACCAAGTTCACTCACCAAAATAATTAGCTCAACCTAAAATCACTCTCAAGGTCAGAGTCTCAGAATGAACATTTTCTATCTGCCGATGTATATTTGCTCAAATATGACTTGGATTTTGTGCTCCGTGTATAAGTACATCACATAAGGACCATACCTTATTCAGCCAAAATTCCTCCTCCTTGGTACTTTCTTTCTGAAACTCCCTGTTCCACTGCCCTTTAAAATAAACTACGTTCACCAGCACTAGCTTGGTAGAGCTGTTAAGAGAGCCATCTGGAAACAAGTCCTTGATTTTTTCTGCAAATGAACAAACAAACAAGGAAAGATTGGTCCATCTCCCAAATTACAAGTGATACGCACAGCAATATGATACAGATGGACTTGACTGATCATTAATAAAACAAATCTACACCTAGACACATTGTATTAAGGTTCAGGAACAACGATAACAAAGAGCAAAGGTAATATAATGGTAGTATAAGATTGTTAAGGAA
Organism: Tarsius wallacei; assembly: GCA_963574415.1. Classification (NCBI taxonomy): domain Eukaryota; kingdom Metazoa; phylum Chordata; class Mammalia; order Primates; family Tarsiidae; genus Tarsius; species Tarsius wallacei. The sequence goes on from CAUYQG010096858.1 coordinate 9,335, forward strand.
AAAATTAAATTCAGATTGATAAGACTACAAAGAAACTCCCCAAAGTCTTGAATGTCTACAGAATAGGCTAGGAGAGCACACCAGTGAAATGAGGAGAGCCAGGCAGTCAATTTAAGCGGCATGCCTCCAAGACCCACAGTCCTAATGGAGCTATTTGAATATTCATAAATGCAAGGTCTGCACCTGAGGACCTTGCCAACAAAGTGTTCACTGGCAGAATCAATCAGCAGGGAAGTTCTCATTTTGCCCATTGCCTATTTATCCCACTAGATAAATTGAGGTTGATGGTTAAGAGTCCAGACTCTGAGGGTCAGATGCCTCTGTCTGCATCCCCATCCAGTTTTGCCTCTTATCAGCCAAAGTGTCTTGGGCAAGATATTTAAGCTCTTTGTGCCTCAGTTTCCACATCTGTAAAATAGGAATAAAACCTGCCTCAAAGTGTTGTTGAAAGGAGTAAATGACTTAATACGTGTAAAGCACTCAGAACACTCTCTGGCACATAATAAACGCTTAGTGTTAGCTGGTATTATCCTTATTCATTCGACATAGTCAGCACCTGAGATTTAGAGATTGCTTATTCAATTGGAAAAAAAGTTGGGTAATATTCCATTGTGTCTATGTATCATGGACAAACATACGGACTTTACAGCAACTTGGATGGATTTAGAGTCTATCATACTTAGTGATCTATCACAGAAAGAAAGAACAGAGTACCACATGTTCTTACTCATAAGCGGACCCGAACATTTACCATAATACTATAAGAAAGGGATTGGCAGTAGCAGGATACTGCCAGGGTGGGAGTAGGGGGAGGACACAACATCACTGAGCGTATCTTATCTCAAATCAGACAAAGTGGGGATCAAAGGGAGGCCCAAACTTTACCTGTGTGATGCCCAACTTTACCTGTGTGATGCCCACGTATATACCTAATCCTAAATTGTACTCCACATCTTTAAAATTCAATTTAAAATTTTGTTTTAAAAAAGAAGTTGGGACCAGGCTTGGTGGTTCAGTCTGTTATCTCAGCGCTTTGGGCGGCCCAAGCAAGTGGATTGCCTGAGCATGAGTTTGAGACCAGCCTGGGCAACTTTGCAGGAACTCATCTCTACAATAAATTGAAAAATTAGCCAGGCATGGTAGCGTACACCTATAGTTCCGGTTACTTGGAAAGCTGAGGTGGAAGGATCACCTGAGCACAGTAGGTCAAGGCTGTCATGGCCATGAGTGTGCCACTGCACTCCAGCCTGGGTGACAGAGTGAGACTCCAATTCAAAAAAAAAAAAAAAGAAAGACTTTTTTGTAAAAAATAAATAAATAAATAAACAGTATTTTTGTCTCTGGGCTCAGCCCATCCCAGGCTAAATTCCAAAAAAATACTGTTTGACCAACATTTTGACAGACTTCATTTTTTTCTGAGTTTTTTGTTGCACTTCCTTTCAAGATCCTAAATAGACCAATAACAATCAAGGAAACTGACTATGTCATAAGAAAACTACCTACAAAAAAAAGCCCTGGACCAGATGGTTTTCCAGCAGAATTCTATAATACATACAAGGAGAAACTAATACCAATCCTACTGAAAGTATTCCAGGTGATTGAGGAAGATGGAACTCTCCCCAAATAATTTTATGAAGCTAACACATCACATTGACACCCAAGCCAGGCAAAGGCCCAACAAAGAAGGAGAATTACAGGTCAATATCTTTGATGAACATAGATGCTAAAATTCTCAACAAGATACTAGCAAACCGGATTCAACAACACATCTCAAAAATCATCCATCATGACCAAGTAGGCTTCATCCCCCGGATGCAAGGCTGGTTCAACATTCATAAGACCATAAATGTAATTAAATACATCCACAGACATCAAAACAAAAACCACATGATTACATCATTAGAGGCAGAAAAAGCTTTTGATAAAATCCAGCACTCCTTCTTGATAAAAACCCTCGAACATCTAGGCATACATGGAACATACCTCAAAATAGTAAAAGCCAAGAAACCCACAGCCAGCATACTCCTAAACAAACAAAAATTGGAACCATTTCTCCTGAAAACTGGAACACAACAAGGATGCCCACTCTCAGCCCTCCTGTTCAATACAGTTTTGGAAGTCCTGGCTAGAGCAATCAGAAAAGAGAAGGTGATCAGGGTTATTCAGATAGGAAAAGAAGAAGTCAAGTTATCTCTCTCTGCAGATGACATGAATGTATACCTTGAAAACCCAAGAGAATCTGTCAAAAACCTTACACTGATAAAGGGCTTTGGCAAAGTCTCAGGGTATAAAATAAATGTGCAAAAGACAATCGCATTTTTTGACACCAACGATAAACAAACAGAAACCCAAATAAAAAGCACAATTCCATTCACAATAGCCACAAAAAAAAATGAAATACCTTGGCATCTTCCTAACCAGAGGTGTGAAAGACCTTTACAATGAAAACTACAAAACACTGCTCAAAGAAATCAGATGACACAAACAAGTGGAACAAGTGGAAAAATATTCTTGCTCATGGATTGGAAGAATCATCATTGTTAAGATGTCCATCTTACCTAAGGCAAACTACAGATTTAACACAATACCCATCAAATTACCAGTAACATTCTTCTCAGGTCAGAAAAAACAATACAGGAATTCATATGGAACCACAAACAACCAAGAATAGCCAGAACAATCAAAAAAAAAAAAAGCAGGAGGTATCACACTACCAGACTTTAAACTTTACAATAAAGCTACAATAATCAAAACAGCCTGGTACTGGTACAAGAATAGGCGTATAGACCAATGGAATAGAATTGAGATTCCAGAAGCAAAACG
>CAUYQG010096860.1:0-28854 GCA_963574415.1 Tarsius wallacei
CTTAGTGTTGTGCATGAGTCAGGCCTGCCCCGTCACTATTTGTCAACAGTCAGTTCTTTAAACACAAGGGAAGGTTCAGGGCATACTAAGGCTCATGTTTTTTTTTTTTTTTTTTTGAGTTGGAGTCTCACTCTGTTGCCCAGACTGGAGTGCAGTGGCTGCTCCCGGCTACCGCAGCCTTGACCTTCTGGGCTCCGATGATTCTTTCGCCTCAGCCTTCCAAGTAGCTGGAACTATAGGCGCGCGCTACCACACCCAGCTAATTTTTTTATTTCTTGTAGAGATGAGGTCTCGCCAAGTTGCCCAGGCGGGTCTTGAACCCGCGGGCTCAGTCAATCCACTCACCTCAACCTCCCAAGGCGCGGAATTACAGGCTGAGCCACCGAGCCCGGCTCAGATTTCTTTCTTAACTTTCCTTCCTGCTGCTGCTTGCCAAACCGGGTGGCATGTGGGCAGCCCATGGTGTCACCACTCAGGTGGTTTTGACCATCTGACCGCAGGAAAGGGCCATGAATCAGTTCCATAAGACTTTTGAAAATGAGGAATTTGTTCCAAACACACATGCCTAGACCACTTGTGTGAGCTCTGCCTGGAAAAGGGGTTCCTTTTTCCACATAGCTGCTCGCAGAAGCCTAGCCTTTCCTTACCAGCTTCCCAGCCTTGGGTCTAAGAAATTCCTCCTGTCACTGGGAACGTGGAATAATTTCTTGCTGCAGCCAGAAGAGTTGCTGTGTCAAAGTGACCTGTGAATGAACAGCAGCCATTGCTACTGGAAGAGATTTTTTTTTTTTTTGAGTTGGAGTCTTACTCCATCTCCCAGGCTGGAGTGCAGTGGCATGCTCACGGCCATCCCAGTGTCGACCCACTGGGCTCAGGTCATCCTACCACCTCAGCCTTCCAAGTAGCCCCAACTACAGGTGCGTGCTACCACGCCTAGCTATTTTTTTTTTTTAATTTATTGTAGAGATGAGGTCTTGCCAAGTTGCCCAAGCTAGTCTCAAACCTGTGGGCTCAGGCAGTCCTCTCACTTCAGCCACCCAAAGTGCTGGGATTACTGGCTTGAGCCACTGTGCCTGGCCCTAGTAGAGATTTTAAGGGAGGAACTCACAGGGCCATCCATGAGCTAGGTGATCTCTAAGGAAGTGTGAGGAGGGGGCATGGATACCTACTGGGCACCTTATAGACTTGTTGCAAGAGCATTCTGTGGTGAGTGTTCCTCCCCTGGGTATATGAGAGCAAAAACTAGAGACTGACCCAAAGGAGTCGAGCATTCTGGTCCAGTGCATGGAGGAATGTGACCCAGTCCAGTCTCTATGTCTGCCTACCCCTCCAACCTCTGCGGTCTGGTAACATGCAACTTTCTCACTAACCTCTGCCCATCCATCACTCCCTTGACAGTAGCCCGGTCCACCTCGCTTCCTGAACATGGTGTGGGTGTGCTGCCCTCCAAGGCCTCGCTGTTCCTTCCTCCACAGCTCTGTTGGGCTCCTCACCATACCTTCAAGCTTTCCTGCTTCTGAAACAAGGAGAAAAGAAGCAATTCCTCACTTCTTGGGCCTCAGCTAGTTTGTTGGTGTTATTCAGGACAGTCATTACCTTAGGCGAGAGCTTGCACAGAGAAGAATGCGACAGCTTGGGCTTCAGCCACAGGCAGGCCCTGTCCCCAGTACAGCTTGAGCATAGCAGCACATGGGAACCAGCAGCAGGATGAGGCCTTCTCCCCATCCTCAGGCCTTCCAGCTTGGACTCCAATCCTCACCTCTACATGTCTGTCTCCAGCAAGGGTCCCTCCCTGAAGGTACCAGGAGATGACAGAGCCTTAGGTCACATTGCTCCAGTGACACAGTTTATTTCTCAACTAGCATGCTTCCTGCCACTTTTGTTCTTTTTTTTTTTTTTTTTTAAACTAAATCCTTATTTCTCCAGGACCAGCCTAGTCACTCTGGCACAAAGTCAGTGCACTCTAGCGCCTCCCAGTTAACCTAGATAGCAGCCAGAGGACTTTTAAACTACAGTAGATTAAACACTTCTTTTAAAAGACATTGCTCTTTCCTTCAGGTGATCAGGGCCTAAAAGGCAGGGTTGAGTCACAAGCACATTCTGTTTGACACTAAGATTAAGACCAACCAATGCCCTGCACACTGCGTCCTAAGAAATCATCTCAACATGCAGGTCACGTGTCATCACTGCAGAGGGCTTTACCTGCTGCATTCTCTGTTACAGCAAAAGTCAGGAAAGACATAAGTGCCCAGAGCTGGGGAGGAGTTAATAGAACTAAAGCAGGTCCATGAAATGGAGGATTACAATGAATGAATCTGAGATTACATTTAACTTAGACTATTCTATTTAAACAGATGAGTTAAAACTGATATACAGTCTTTCAAATGAACTGTTGGCATGTTAAAAAACAAAAAACAAAAGTCCAACGTATGATCCTGGAGGCACCTCGCCTGTGAGTATGTGATGCTAAAAATATAAAAATGTCCGATGCCTAGAAAAAAGGGCAGAAGATGTGCTGAAGTAGGATCATGTGAACTCTGGAAGAACAAATAGGGTGCTGGCTTTTTCCCTCTTTACTATTGGTGCTTGCAGCTTAAGTGTCCCCTTAGTCGTAAGGTGTGGGGGTTCCTCCAGCAGGTGGAAGCCACTGATCATTCCATTCTCTCTGCCACCCCCCAGGTGAAGTCCCAGCTTGAAAAGAAGGAAAATAAGACATTCCCTGTCTTTAAGGCGATGTCCTTCAAGAGCCAGTTGGTTGCGGGAACCAACTATTTCATCAAGGTGGAGTATGGGCACAAGGGGGCCTGACCTGGGTGGGTGTGGGTAGACAGCAGCTGGTACAGGCCTAGCCGGAGTGGGCTCAGGTGCTGAACAGAGGTTTCATGGGGGTCCTGTGGCTGGCCCCTAAGATGAGCATTACACTGTGTGTGTACTTCACAGAAGGACTGAGGCTTTTGGGCAACTTAGAATGCTGATGGAACAGATGTGGGTCCGAGGGTGCCTTCTGTACTTGAAGGATCTCAGGACAGCACCTGTTCCCCTGTTCAGTGGAGAAGAGGACTTGGGATCAGAGGCTTCACTGATGCAATTTTCCCTTTGCAGGTTCACGTTGGTGGTGATGTTTACATTCACCTGAGAGTATTTCGAAGTCTGCCTCATGAAAACCAGGCCTTGACGTTATCTGACTACCAGACCAACAAAGCCCAGCACGATGAGCTGAGCTATTTCTGATTCCTATTTTGAATAAGGCCCTTCCTTCATCCATGACTGACACTTTGAGGATCCTCTGTCCTACCTGGACACGCATGTGAGTCGTCACATGAACTCTCTGCTACACTGCTCCAGATGAAGGGGCAGGACTCAACGCTTTCTCTCACACCTCTCTTCTTCAGTTTCCTGCACTGGTTTTTTTTTTCCGAGTCAATTATCTTAATGCCACGATTTCCCAGAGTGCTATATTTTCTCTCTAAATATATACATCGTTAAGTCTGTTGCCTCCTTTGTTTTGGGTTTTTTTCTTCTTCCCGGAAACCAAAATCACAACACAGATGTGCCCAGAAGGTAAGAGTGGCTCCACTGAGAGTATCCATCACATTCTTTCCAGCCGGCATGACTCAGCTCGTTGAGCCCCTGGTGCTCATATAGAAGACATCTTGGGAAGAGCATATCTATTTAAAAAATTTCTTATGGGCTGGGCACTCTGGCTCATGACTGTAATCTCTCCTATTGGGGAGGCTGAGACAGGGGAATCACTTGGGCCCAGGAGTTTGATGCTGCAAGCCATGGTTATACCACTGCATTCCAGGTTGGGGACAGAACAAGACCCTGTTTAAAGAAAAAAAATAAAAATGCTTTCTGGTTTTCAACAGAGGTTACTTCCCAGCAGTGGACTCTGTCAAGTGGTTTCCCACCTGTGATTGTGTTAAACAGGACAGAGAGTGGTCCACACACACCAAGAGTACAGGCTGCTGGGGATTTCTCTGTGCTCAGGGTTGTGATGTGGAATGTCTTCCTGAGGGTCTTCTGAATTGCACTTGGCCTCTGACGTGGGGGCCAGGTCTGCAGCTGCAGGATTCAGGTTGTCCTGAGGGTGAGGGCCATGAGAACCATGAGGGGCCTAATAGGCACTCCACAGCTCCACAAGTGGCAAGAGAACACTCTGAGTAATGAGCTTATGTGAGTAATGAGCTTACGTGGTCTTTTCTCTTTACATGAACTCTAAGCATAAACTTCGATAATGTGCAAACCAGAATCAAGCAATTGGGCACTCAAGGAAGAATTGATGTATTTCCCAGGTGGAAACTTCCAGTGGGGGAGATGTGGATTTAGTTCCTATGAAGGGGCAAGAACCCATCTCCAACAGGAAGGGTACAGGAGTCCCATGGGGCCCTGAGTGGGAGACGCTGAATTTAGGGTCAGAAACACATTGGAAGCAGGAAATACCAGTGTCATCATAAACAGGAAATGAAAGACATACCTGATGCTGCAGTCTGAATTAAATATATAAGTTGATGAAGGGATAAATTATTCCGATGATGTCTCTTTCATCCATGAACATGCTTCCTTTCGAAGCATCAGAAGCAGTAGCTGGAAACCTGACATTTCATCTATGTGTTTGGGACAAAAATCACCTGTTAGTATCCATAGAGCTGGTTGCTGTTTTAACTCCTGCCCTCTGAGAAGGGGTTGGGATCTCAAGTGGAGGAGACTGTGCGTGGAGGTGAGGTCAGCCTGGACCTTCCTGATAAAGCCCAGGGGTGACAGCTCATGGACAGGCAGCTGTATCAAGTGCTCTAAGGCAGACATGCTCCCAGGAGTGGTAACAGGTACTAAGGGAGGGGCGCAGAAGCTCCTGGGAGGAGGCCATGCCCAAGCTGAGACCTGGGGCTTGAGGAGGAGAAGGTAGCTAGAGCCCAAGAGGGAGGGGTGAGACTGTCCAGTCAGTGGCAGAAGAGAGAAAGGGCTCCCAGGTCTGGCAAGAGCAGTGCCTTCAGGAAGGACAGCTGGGGGAGGCTTGTTGCCAGGGCGCTGAGTTGGCTGTTCTGGAGCCATCTGTCCTGGAAGGGAGCCCAAGCCCAGGACTGGGTGCCCAGCAGTCTGGAGGTCAGGAGAGCTGTGATCCTGACTGCAGTCAGTGGATCCCAGGGCCCCGGTGGTTCCAGTCCTCCCCCAGCCTGTGCACAGATAACAGGCTGGTGAGCCCCATCTTGAAAGTGACTGTTTCCTTACACTGTAGCAGTCGCTTCATGGACATCACCCCCCTGCCCCCCCAGATTGCTCCTGTGAGGTCCATCTGCATCCAGGCCGGGCTGATGCAAACACCCTGAGCAGATGTTAGTCAAGGGACCCACCTGCCCAAGAATCCTAGAACGCTCATTCTCTAGCTCCTGAGGCTGACACAGCCCCTAGGCTGATAGGCAGGCACTGGTCCCCAGTTTCTGTCCCTGGCTCTTGACTACCTTGGGCAGACCTCCTACCTTCTAGTTAGAGTCTTTGGCACATGTCACTTTTTCCAAAGCCTGAAGGTTTTTCTCAGAACTGTGGTCCCATTCTGGGTAGACAGGGTGACCCTGCTCTTTGTCTGCCAAGTTCTGTGTATATAGGAGGGGGCCTGAAGGGCAGCCAGGCAAGTCTGATGGTGTCCTTCCAACCCAGAAGGAGACCTGGGGGAAGCTAGGCTAGGCTGATGGTGTCCTTCCAGCACAGAACAGCTGGGAGATGCTGTCACACCCTTGCACACTCCCTGCTCTAACTGCTACCAGAAGAGGTTCTGTTATAAAGCAGGGCCACCTCATCCAAGTGAGATTAGATTCACATTAGACTAGAAATAGAACAACATTTAATTAGAGGCAAATTGTGCAAGAGAAAATTACAGACTGGGGAATCTCATGGTTCCATTACCAGGCAGAGAATCTAGGAAGTCCTGATTGAGCTGCCTGGAGGCAGTGTAGTTCCTGTTCCCAGGGGGCACAGCTCTAGCATCTCTGGATGCCAAACAGCTCTGGGTCCTCCAGCTACTGATGGCACAGCCCAGGCGCTGGTTGGGCAAAGCCATGAGGAGCCTACTGAACTCATGACCACCCAGCCCTCAGGTCCTCCCTCCCTCCCTCTGCTTCCCTTCCTTCTCACATCTGAGTGTTCTTGTGTCAGGCACCCTGCTGGTCTGAGGAGAGCATGCAGAGTGGGACAGATGGGCTCCAATATCATAGCTGGCCAGAGACAGACCCTTCCCTGCCCAGATCCACTCTCTCTGCCTCCCAGAAGGGTGGGGAAAACACAGTTGGCCCATATTGGAAAAAAAATCACTTCCCAGTCTCCTTTGCAGCAGGTGTGGTGGTGCAGGGAGGACTCATCTCCTATCTTTGCCAACATTCTGTCAGCTCTGGGTGGGCCCAGGGATCTGCTCTGAATAAGGTTCCATGGGGGGTTATGACGTGCTTAGGATGGGGACACATGGATGAGCCATGGGAATCCACAGAGGACTCACAGTAGTGAAGTTAGGTCAAGCCTATGCTATAGACACATGGTGGCAGTGGTGGGCAGGCCAGGAGCAGGGAGGTAGGAGGGAGCCATGGCTACATCTCATAAGATTTGGACCACTGGCAAGTCCAATCAGCGCAGCCTCATTATACCTAAGTACCTTTGCAAGACCTTATTTCCAAATAAACTCCCATACTGAATTCAAGGCAAACATGAATTTTTGCAGGATATCACTGAATTTTGGGGGACGGCTGTCCTGGCCTGATTTAGTGTCCTTCTCAACTGTACAACCCTTTGTAACCAGAGCCTGAATTCTACACTTTGAATGGGTGAGTTAGTGTGGAATGTGAGTCATATTTCAATAAGGCTGTTACCAAAAGAATTAAAGAAATACCAACAGAGTCTGCCCCCACTTTCCCTCTCCCACCTCCTGGGCAACGTGTGGACCATGCCACTGGGAAAGCAGAGCAAAGAGATAGTAGGGGCTTGGGCTAGCCCTGTGGAAAGGAAGGCTGTTCCTGGGCCAGCCTGAGTCAGGTCTTGTAGGGCATCTCCTTACCGCGGTGATTTAGGCAGAATTCCAGAAGGGGCGAGGCAGTGTGGTATAATCCCAGCAGCTTTTGGAAAGTCCAGCTCACCTGACACTGGTCAGGCCCTGACCACCCCACCCTTTGCACACTGTGTTGAAAAGGGTCTTGAACGAGGTCCTGATGGTGGAGGGCAGAGGTGACAGGTTAGACTCTGCTGGTTGTGTCACCTGAGATATCCCTGCCAGGCCCAGCAGCCCACTGGGTGCATCCTCTTCCTTCCCCACCCTTTTTTCTCTTCTGTCCTCACTCTACAGCTGGGGTCTGCACCCTTACCCTCTATGTCACTTCAGCTGGGAGCCGTGGCCCAGGCCCTCTTTCCTAAAAACCCAGATTTGAAATCCCTAAGCCAGTGGGGTCTCAAGAGAGGGCACACTTGGGTCAATGTGGGCAGAGAACAAGTATAGAATGAGAGGGAACCTGGGCCCCATGGGCAGGGACAGGGCATGCTCTTCCTTTAAGAGAGAGAGTTGCGTGGGTATGGTGGCACCCACCTGTAGTCCCAGGTAAGGCGGGAGGATCACTTGAGTCCAGGACTTTGAGGTTACAGTGAGCTACAATCAGGAAACTGCACCCCAGTCTGGGCAAAAGATCAAGACCCTGACTCAAAAAAATAAAAAAAAATAAAAAGACATGGTGTGAACAGAGTAGGTGAGGAAAGCACATGTTGCAGTGAGAGAAAGGAGTTGAAACATCACCTTCAACATGGGAAGGACTCACAGCAGGGAGATGATCACCTCACCTGGAGTAGAGGGTGGGAGCTGGAGTGGGGGTGGGGGGGGTAGTGGGACATGACCACTGTCTCACTTTAATGTCTCTCTGGGACTGATAATTTAAAAGGAGTCATATCCCTCATATAAGAAGTGTGTATATATTTTTCTCTCTCAGACTCTAGGTGGGAAGGCAGGGTATTTGGTCTTCTTCTTCTGGCTTCAGAAAAATGAAAAATTTTGGTATCAAAACATGGGAGGTCATAGCATTTTCTAGGGCTTTGAATAGAGGATGTAATACAAATACAGGTAAGACTTATGTTAGTATAACAAACACACAGTTATAGCAACGACATTAACAGCTCACCTTAGAGCTTAGACACTGTACCAAGCTTTTTGTGTTTGTTAACTCATTTAGTCCTTTAAAAAACAGCCTTGAGACTAGTTATTAGTATCATTCCCACAGAAAGGCACAGAACAATTGGTCCTATACCACACAGCAGATACAGGGAAGACCTGGGTCCCCACTCAGGCAGTTGGGCTCCAGACCTGTCCTCCATGGTGGCTTGAAAACATCTGTCTGCCCCAGACTACAGCACTAAGGCAGCTCCAACTTTTGTAACAATGAACATATAAACAGAAAACAGACTCAGCATGTATGAGAAAGCTATGACTGACACACACCATCCTGGGGCCAAACTATGACCTCTACTGCTATCGGCCCACAAAAGCCAGGACTCGCCCAAGGACTGCAACTTCCTTCACTTCTGTCCCTCCTTTCCAGCCTGAAGGATCTACTGCCCATTGCCCAGAAAAACCATACTGACAGCAGTCGTTTCCATATAGAAAGAGCTTAATATCACAAAGGAGCTGAGCAAGGAGGATGACAGATATTCCCAAATTCACCTTTCTGAGAGTATTTTTTTCCTTTTTTTTTTTAGATTGGAAAGTATAGTTTATTTAGAAAGTAAATTGGAGAGAGAGAGAGTGAGCGAGAAAGAGAAAGAGAGGAGATTCACCTCCCCAAGGTTGGGGAGGGGCCAAATCTTAGGAAAACATGGCAGCCATAGCTAAATGAACACAAGGCCTGGCCAGTGCTTAACAAAAACAATGACTCCTGAGAGTCTTAGTGTAGGATGTTTGTTTTTGTTTTGTTTTGTTTTGTTTTCTGAGTCAGGGTCGCACTCTGTCACCAGGTTGGAGAGCAATGGCATGATCACTGCTCACCACAGCCTCCAACTCCTAGGCTCAAGAGATCCTTCTACCTTGTCTTCCAGGGTAGCTGGGACTATAGGCATGCACCACCATGCCTGACTAATTTCTTGATTTTTTTTTTGGTAGAGACAAGGTCTCACTATGTTGTCCCAACTGGTCTTGAATTCCTAGGCTCAAGGAATTCTCCCACCTCAACCACCCAAAATGCTTGGATTATAGGCATAAGTCACCTGCCCAGCCTAGAATAGAGTTTTTCAAGAAATAATTTTGCAGGAAAGGACTGCTGACTGGTTGGGGATAAAATCATGGGGGTTGTGGAAACCATCTCTGTGCAGAAAGCAAGTTTCTGGGAGGGGGGTCACAAGACTGGTGGGATGAGCTTCTTCATATGTGTCCCAGTTCTGGGTGGGGTCTCAGGTCCATCATAGTGCAAAGGCTGAAAAACATCTCAAACACCATTCTTCGCTTCTACAATAGAAGCTATCTATGAAGCAAGTCCCAAAACCCATCAGGTACTGAGCCCTGGGCAGTGAGCCATTATAGAGGTAGTTTAGGAGAAAAGTCTCATTGTTTAAGGGAAATGTGTTTATCAATCTCCTGGGGAGCTTCTCCCCTCCCCAGTGATCAAGACATGAAGAGAATCAATTATTGTCTATTGACAATCATCCAAGGAGAGCAAACTTACTAGTAACAGATTAGCTCATTTCTAGTCACAGCTGCAGCTTAGCAGGGCTCAGTTCTCTTCTACAGCTTTTACCACATAGCCCTATATTCATGTTACATAGACAGTTTTATTTAGGACTCATTGGAGAGAGCCAAATATGCCCCTCAAATCAATCTCATAGGATGTTCCACTTCTGAAACCATCCTCACAGGGTAAATAAGTATAACATACCATGCAAAGTTGGACAAAAATATAGTTATAATTAAGCATTAATCAGGGTGCACTTTGGCCCACTTTGTTGTAATGGGAAGTCACCTCGCAGTACATACTGACCATCTGCACTGCTGTTTTTCCTATAGATAGGATCCCTGATGTTAGAATCATAAGGATTTGTTTAAGAATTGCTTAAGATGTTTTTCAGATCCTGAATTCCAGAAGAACGGCTAACTCTAGCCAGTCTGAAGACCTTCACAGAGGCACCAAATCAGCAAGAGCACGTGTTTTATTCACTGGGTCCCTGTTCCAAGACTTCACCTTGTACTCTCTCTTTGACTGCTCTGTGATTCCCATACCCTGGCCCACCCAAGCCCCTCAGATCCCTAGTCCTAATTCATTGAGAGGTGGAATTGAGGCTTCCTCTCATCTCCTCATGAGGCTGCCCTATGATTATTAAACCCTTTCTCTGCTGCAGCCTGTGGTGTTACAGTGACTGACCTCATATTAGGCAACACACCTGTTTTGGGTACACTTCTAGTGAGCTCCTCCTCCAGTTCCCCACACTCCAGCCTCTACCTGAGCCTACTTTTGTCCACTTAAGCTTTCCCCCTCCCCTGTTTGCCTTTGAATCTCTGCCAACAATACAGGGTGGGAGACCTGGTGCAGTAGCCCTGAATAAATATCCCCCCATCTGCTCTCACTTGGGGAAGTCTTTATTTCCACAGGGTTTACCCTTCCATTTGTCAAATGTGGGCACTTGGGACCCAGCTCCAGCAGGAATCAGACACCAGGACCCATCTCAAACCACAGGCTTCCAGGACAAAATCTTCTATAAGACAAGTCCCACAGAGCCTCAGTCCACAAACAGTCACAGAACATTCCTTTCTCTCCCTTTATCAATGTTGCAGAGGCTTTGCTGTCTACATAGAAGACTTTCCATTTTATGGAATCAAATGTATCTTGATTTATTCCACAAGATAGGAGCGTCTTTCTCCCTTTCCAGGGCTCAACCACGGCTGACTTCCCGCCCCTTCAGGCCTCTTCCCTGAAGTGGCCTGAAGGGCCAGGCTGTGCCCTGGTAGGTATGGGCAAGGATCCCACAGCCCCTTCATGGGTTGCCTCATGGGGACCCTGCTCTGCACTCATGCATCAGCACCCAGGAGGAACAGGCCCAGTGCCCACTGAGGGGTAGCTCAAGGGCAGGGGAAAGGTGGGATATTTCAGAAAGGCTGGTCATACGCCCTCTGCCCTCCCACCTCAAATAAAGCAAGTGACCCTTCCCTCGCCAGGTGGTCCAGTGAAACCTAAATCCTAAGCCCAGATCCCACCACAACCGAGCCCCTTTCTCATCCCCCAGATCTGCTCCTTGCCCTACCTAGCCAGGGTGCCTGAGAGGCATCTCCCCACTCACCCCCATACACCCCCACCAGTCTTCATTGTGTCCCTGGTCACAAGCTGTGACTTTCACTGCAGCCTGCATACCTGCTGCTCATGGGACCAGGGTCCCTATATCCCCCACAGGGCTGACCCACAGTCTCCCTGAATCTGGGAGGCCCAAGACATCCAGCCCAAAAGCCTCCTGGAAGCCTGAACTGTCTGAGAATGGGGAGGACAGGGAGCTGGGCCATGGTGACCCCCTTCCCAGAGCTCTGGGTGGGGTGGAAGCTGCATCATCCCTGTCACGAATGCCCTGAGCACTGCAAAGCAGGGGTTTACAGAGTATGGGGCAAGCCTGGAGGAGGATGCTTAAATCAACTGCTGGAGCAGTAGTGTCAGGTCCAAGGGCCTGCTATGTGGGTCCTGAAGTTGGTATCTGGGCTACGGTTGTGTAAGGCTATCCCTCTACTCTAGGAAATATGCACCCAGGGATATAGAAGTGAAGGACCATGTCATGGAATACGGTTAGAAAAGACTCTTCTGACCCCTGTTAAAGACAGGAAGGCAAACTTGAGTCAGGACCTTAGCCATGGGTGTAGGGATGGAGGCAGGGAGTCTTCTGCAGTGTGGAGAGAAAGCGGGATAAACTCCAAATACAGGAAGGGCCAGTAGGAATTTATGGCCAAGGATCATGGGGGTGGGGGGTGTCAGTGGATGGAAAATTCCAAAGAGGAAGCTTCAGGGGAGAGAGAGAGATTCTTGCTGAAGACAGGCCAGGGTGAGGAGATGTCACCTGGGGACGGTGGAGGTTGAGGAGCCTGATCAGATCTGAGGGCGGTCAGCATTGAGGATTGGAGATTCTTGCTAAACTGACAGAGGGTTCTTTGTTACAATTGGATTTTACAAAGGAGTGTGTGGGTGGGCTTAGGAGGAGGTTCTGGAACCTGATCTCAGTTTGACCAAGAAAGTATCTTCATCCAGGCTGGGCGTGGTGGCCTACACTTGTAAAGATTAGGAAGGGCCTATGTGCCTATAGCTGGGAGAGGGTTAGTAGAACAAAGTCAGGTCCATGAAGTGGAAAGTTAAGTTTAATGCATTTGAGATTACATTTTATTTAAACGATTATATTTCAAAGATTTAGCTTAAAATGATATAGCCTTTCCAAGTAACTGTTTGGGTGTCAAGTAAAAACAAAATTGTCTGCACCATTGCACTGTATGAGTTTGTCTATAAGGTGAATTCTAATTCTTAGTAGTGAAATGTTCATTTTTAATTTCCATTGATTTTGTCAAATGACTCTTCAAAGAGTACAGTTTCTATGCCTACCAAGAGTGTGAAGAGGAGAACCTGAGTCTTTTGGCAACAAACTGGAGCTCTTTTCATTAATCTGTTGTTTTTTTTAAAAAGGCCATCGTGGATTGAGTGCAATGTGTGCAGAGACAAGATGACTCTCAGAAGCCCCTCCTAATGGGGGTGGACATTTTACTTTTAGTCCAAGGAGAGAACTTTGTCATATGATCACGCCTTCCTGCAGGGGCAGCTTGGAAACGTAGTCCACTTGTGTTCTACTAGAAGCTCGGAATTACAGGAGAAAGAGAGACTAAGATAGACATTAGGTGGCTCTGTCACCTATGACAGGTTGTTGGACTTGATCTGGAAGTACATGGTGAGTTGCAGAAGCGCCCACTCCTAATGTTGACACCCACCTGCTGAAAAGACTTCTGCCAGGCGCTCCTGCAGTGAAGGTGGGAGGGGGGTGGTTCACTGAAAACCCGCGCTGTGCCAGCCACTAGGCCGAGTGCCTCACCTGGTGCACTCCTAACCACACACCTGCAAAGTGGGCCCCAACACCCCCATATGTACCAGAGGCTTAAAGATATGTAGGGGCCTGCCCAAGGCAGAAGATTTGAGTCCACATCTGTGTAATAGCAAAGCCCACACAGCTCTTTTCACAGCTCTGGCCATGTCAGCACATACCATGCACACTTCAGCTGCTATGCAGACACCTCACATAGACTCTTGCTGGCCAGGTATGCAGTACGTGCTGCCACTCACGCCTTCCCTAACTTGGACTCTTCTCATTTTCCAGGCCTGCTCTTAGCTCCTTGGCCTGCTGCCATGGCCTGGAAGGCACATTCCCCTGGTGGTCAGCTGAGGACTTCCTCCAACTTGCAGTTCCCAGCTGCCACTGCTGAGCGCCTCAAAGCCCCCTTCATTGGCCTACACAGCTCATTCCTTCCAGTTACAGCCTCACCATGAGACCATCAACTGGTGGCCCATTAACACCCTGGACTGGACCACGTAGCTCGGGAGCTGGATGTTGCCACTCTGCAGGCAAACATTACTGACATTACCTTCTGCAACTTGGAGTGGGAGGTGTGCCTCCACTGTGGGCAGCCTTGGGACCTGGCACTGTCAATTTGCTACACCTAGCCCAACTCATCATTGAGTACCTGGTGCACTGTTAGGATTCCCTGAGCACCAAGGTTGCCCAGCTGGAGGGACAATTGCAAGCCAACTGGGACCAACCTCAGCATAGCCATAAGAGGATGAGCCACCAGGCCAATAAGCTCAAGGAGGTGCAGGCAGAGAGCCACTGGTATGGCAAGATGACCAGCACCCTGAAGCAGATGCTAATGCAGAGAGGCATCCAAGGTTGTCACCTGGTGAGGAATCTGCACCAGGCAGGAAGAGTGGGAGACCTGTGCACTTGAACCACCAGGCCACCAGGGCAATACTGTCTTGGACCTCGAGGATGCTGTGGGCCATTCTCATTGGTTAGGAACAGATTTTAGAGATGGTGCTCATGACCAGAGTGATTGAGGGTGCATGTGTATGTGTGTGTGTGTGTGTGTGTGTGTGTGTATGTGTAGACTGCACATGTGTGGGAGGTGTGTATGTTGAGTGTATGTGTGCTTAAGGTCAGGGAACATGTCTAGTATGTGTATGATGAATGTACAGAGGCTATATGTGTGTGTTTGTGGGTGGTTTGAATGTGTGTGTTTTATGTGTGTATGTGAATGGTCAATGGAAGCTCTGTGTATAGCATGTGTATATGTAACGAGTGCGATGTGTGACCTGTGCTTGTGTGTAATGTGTGCTTGTACTGATTTTACTATAAGTAATACATATCTGGAGTGTGTATATAAAGATGTATTTATGGTGTTTGGGTGTGTGTGAATGAAGTATAAGAGTGTGTGTGTGTGTGTGTGTGTTCTTATGGAAGGTGTGTGTAAGGATGTGTATGTGAGTGAAGAATGTATATGTGTCTAAGGATGTGTATATTTATGGAAGGGGTGAGTGCTTCTGTGTATGGATGGTCTGTGTGTGTATGTGGAGAGTGTGTTGTGCGCAAGTGTGTGTGTGTAGAATCCATATGTGACAAGGGATTGGTAGAACTAGGCCCATTGTAAATTAGTGACTCCATGATTCAACCAAGTGACAGTTCATTACCCAGAGCAGCATTGGAGCACTTCAATTTATCTCCATGGAAGGTATGAACTGGGGACATTCACCCTTTAATAAATTGTCACAGTGGTCGGGCTCTATGGATGTAGGCACAAGTCATACTGATTTAGGTTTTTAAGTAATCTATACTTTGTGCGTGGGTGAGGGACCTATTTCTACACACAACACTTCTGACATCAAATGTGTTTTTTTCTCACACCAATCAATTCTCCAACACCAGCTGGCTGTCCTTCAGTTCAATTCAATTTTGAACCTCTGTATATGAAGTTAGCATCCTGTGCTTTTGACTGATATGTTCTAAATTGGGGGTTCCCACAATTTCATAATCAGGTTCAGTAATTTTCTAGAATGAGTCATAGAACTCAGGAAGAAGACCCTTATTATAATGCATGAAATTCCTAATAGTCAAATGAAAGAGATTCACAGGGAAAGGTATGAGCGAATGGACTGAGAGCTTCCATGCTCTTTGTCACTGTGTCACCATCCTAGCACTTCAATGTATTCAACTATATTTAAGTTCTCTAAATCCCATCATGCAGGGCTTTATGGAGACTCTACAATGCAGGCATGATTGATTAAATCACTGGTTATTGGATATTAAGTAAATATCTAGCCCATCTTTCCTCCATGAATGTTGGAGTGTAGGACTGAAAGTTCTAAGTCTCTAATTATATCTTGGTCTTTCTGATAGCCAGACTCCATCCTGAAGGTATCTATGGGATCCTAGCCACCACCCATTGTGTTAACATACAAAAGATATCATCTTAGTTCATAGTACTGGTAAAAAAAAAAAACAACCCACTAGAGCCTGGGTTATTGATTAAAAAAACGAGGTTTATATTTAACTCAGAGTTCTGCTGGCTGGAAGGCTCAAAACTGGGCAACTGGTATGGGCCTCAAGCTGCTTCCACTTATGGAGGAAGGTAAAAGGGAGCTGATGTGTGTGGAGATCACATGGCAAGAAAGGAAGCCAGCGAAAGAGAGCAGGGAGGCGTCAGGCTCTTTTATTTTTATTTTTGAGTTGGAGTCTCAATCTGTCACCCAGGCTGGGGTGCAGTGGCATGCTCCTGGCCACTGTAGCCTCGACCTGCTGGGCTCAGGCTTCCAGCTCAGCCTTCCAAGTAGAGGGAACTATACGCTTGTGCTGCCACACCCAACAAATTTTTTGATTTATTATAGAGATGAGGTCTCGCCAGGTTTCCCAGGCTCTCTTGAACCCATGGGCTCAGGCAATCTTTTCACCTTGGCCTCCCAAAGTGCTGGGATTATAGGCTTGAGCCACTGTGCCTGGCCTCAGGCTCTTCTAAAGAACATGTTCTCTCAGAAACTAATGAGAGTGAGAATTCACTTATACACAAGAGAGGGCATTAATCTATTTATGAGGGATCTGCTCCATGACCCCAAACCTCCCACTAGACCCCACCTCCTACTACTGCCACACCGAGTATTGCATTTCAACATATTTTGAGGGGACACACATTCGAGGGGACAAACTATAGCAGATACTCTTATCCCTCTGGCGATCCCAAGGATATTGGAAGCTTTTGTGTCATTATTATAGAAGACGCTTCTCTGACCCTTATCACTCAGGAAATTATGTTTTAGGAGTTGTGTGCCAGGAACTAAGGACAAAGACCAAATATGTAGTCTTATTATATCACAATATCACAGTGGGTCAGAAAGAATCATGATGAGAAAGTGTAAGTGATAAAATGATAGTTTATTTTTTTTATGATTAAAAGGGTCAATCAGAATCCTTTCACTAGTAACTCACATGGCCACACCTGGTTGCTGGGACATAGTGGGTTTGTTCTCATTAGTCTTAGGACCATGAATTCTATTATTAAGAAACAAAGAGGCTGGGCTCCGTGGCTCAGCCTGTAATCTTAGCACTTTGGGAAGCTGAGGTAAGTGGATTGCCTGAGCCCACGAATTTGAGACCAGCGCGGGCAACTTGACGAGACCTCATCTCTACAATAAATCAAAAAAATTAGCTGGGCATGGTAGCATGTACCTGTAGTTCCAGCTACTTGGAAGGCTGAGGCAGAAGGATTGCTGGAGCTCAGTGAGTCAATGCTGGGGTGGCCGTGAGTGTGCCACTGCACTCCAGCCTGGGTGACAGAGTGAGACTCCAACTCAAAAAAAAAGAAAAAAGAAAAAGAAACAGAGAGGCTGGTTGTGGTGGCTCAAGCCTGTAATCCCAGTACTTTGGGAGGCCAAGGTGAGAGGTTTGCCTGAGCCAATGAGTTCGAGAACTGCCTGGGCAACTTGGCAAGACCTCATCTCTACAGTAAATAAAAATATTAGTTGGGCATGGTAGTGTGCACCTGTAGTTCTGGCTACTTGGAAGGCTGAGGTAGAAGGATTGCCTGAGCCTAGCAGATCGATGCTGGGGTGGCCGTGAGTGTGCCACTGCACTCCAGCCTGGGTGATGAAGTGAGACTCCAACTCAAAACAAACAAACAAACAAATAAATAAATGAAACAAAGAAAAAATGGGTATAGAGGGACAACTGGCAATTTCTGTCACATTTGTTTATGTGGAAGGATAGCAAATAATCTGCCCTATAACTCTGATTAACCAGCAATTGCAGCCTCCAAATTGGTGTTGAGAAGAATTTTGAAGTTTTACTGTGAAAAGATGATGTAATAGACTGGATGTATCTAAAATGCCTTGAGGGAGGACATGGAATTACAGGTGCTATTTTTTGCTAACCTCTTCCTCCGTCGGTTCTCAACCTTGGGGTGGGACTTAGACATTGGTAGGCATATTTCAAAAACTTTTTATTATGGGAAATTTCAAACATATACAAAAAGTAAAGAATAATAGAGGAACCTTCATCTACACACTATGCAACTCAACAGTTGTCAAAATGTGGCCAGTGTTGTTGCATCTGCTCCCCTACCCACTTTCCCCTACTCCTGGATTATTTTGACGCATACTAGCCATATAATTTTATTTGTAATATTTCAGTGTGTATCTCTAAAAAAGGCAAGGACTCTGACTTTTCAACATAAAAAACAACACCATCATCACACTCTGAAAATCAACAGAAATTCCTCAGTACTATCATGTATCCAGTCAGTTTACAGTTTCTCAGGGCACTGGTAATATTAAAAAGGCCTCAGGTGGCTCTAATGGGCAGCTTTGGTTGACGTCACTGCCTTACTCAATAAATCAAATTATTCACTCCTGAAGTAGTCCAGGTATCCCAAGGAAAAAGGAGTTGTGGTAAAGGGAACTTCCCAGGTTGACTCAGGTGAGCTAACTCTGCACTCTTTATTTCTTCCCCTTGTGTAGTGCCACTTGTGTGACAAGGAATTCATTATTGCTACCTTTCTCCGGGGCCATGTCAGTGCAGGCATGCAGTCATGGCAGGAGGCTGAGAGTCCAGATAGCAGTCCAGTGCCCTCCAGAGATTGTGGAAGGTTCTGTGCTGGTATTCAGTGGGGGGGGGGGGGGGGGTCACATATAATATCACCCAAACCTGCCTACAGAACCGCACTGACCAATTGAGGATGGGGTGATCTCACCATGCACCATAGGAGGTTCCTGCATGAGCCAGAAGAGTGTTCATGGGTGGAAGGAAGGCTAAGAGTTGGACAGGTAGATACAGTCTTAATGTTGTCCCTATCTGTTATGTGACGTTGGTCAATCCTTTCCACACTGTGTCTCAGTGACCTTCACTTTGAAAGGGACTTTCAGATGGAATGACTTTGAAGGGTTTTTACCTTAAAGCCTTCTGTGAATCTGCAATTTCCTGATAAGTTATGAATAAACTTAATCGGGATAAATGAGCAGTCAGACCAGTTCTTTGACTTTTCTGTGTATCTGAGCTATAGTGATTAATCACTTTTAATTTACCATTTCAATTTACAAAATGAGTAGCAAAGCTCTATTTTTTCATATAGAGTTTTGCTTACTTTATATATATTTTTGAGGTTCAACAAGAAAAATCAATTAAAGCATAAATAAAATATAAATATAAAAACCCCATTAAATAAAACATCTCCCCCCATTCCATCATTTTAATGTTCTTTTCAGAGAACACATCAAATTTTAAGACAGTCAATACCATTTGCCTAATGAATTTGCATTTATTACATATCTAATTTTTTTGGTTCTGTGTTGGAGGCTGCTTAGGGAAAACAGATATTCCATGTTCTAAATAATTTGTTTTGGATAAAAATATATCTTTGATAAATAATTTAAATAAGATAAAGTAGGAAAAAGAAAATAAAAACCACAGATAATATCACCAGCAGTTACTATTTTAGCGTATTCTCTCATTTTTTTCTGTAAACACATAAAGTCATATAGCATGGACTTTGACTTTTGCTTATTCTCATTTAAGAATATGTTTTGGGCAACCCCTTTGGGTCCCCTCCCACTGTGGGAACTTTTCTGTCCTCTCAATAAATCTTGCTTAAAAAAAAAGGAATATGTTTTACTTTGCAACGTCAGTAAATTATCATTGAAAAATGTGATTTTTAATGACTAATATTTTATCAAGTTGTTATCATAATTTATTTTACAATTCCCCCCCTGAATATATACCTTACTCAAAATCTCCCTACTATACATCACATGATGATTGATACTCTTTTTCTAAATTTTAACTATTTATTATTCTTATTTTAATTTTTTTCATAGAGACAAGGTCTCACTTTTACCAAGGCTGTCTCTTACTCCTGGTCTTAGAGGTTCTCCTGCCTCAGTATCTAAAGTTGTTGGCATTTCAGGCAGGAGCCACAGTGCCCCGCAGATATTCTTGTGTGTAAATCTTTTATTTCTTATTACCTCCTTAATGTAAAGCACTGGAGAAGAGATAAAAATGTGTCCTTGAGTACCTTTTGGGAAATTCATGTTCAAGACTTTCTAGTTTGAAGCAGTTGGCTTCCCAGGTGCCTACCTCTCCTATTCCAAACTCACCTTAAGTCAGTATATTATCCAAATTAATTTCTGCTGCAACTAAACAATTGCTTGCTTTTAAAATTTTCACACTAAGAGAAATCATATCTCTTTCCAAGGAAAAGGCTTAGAGTTTTAATAACAATACCATGTATCCAGCAATCACTAAGTATATTTGAAAAAGTAACAAATGTTTAATGGGTGTCTTTCTTATTAACACTTTACTTGCTGGGCAGGCGTGGTGGCTTACAGAGCAAAACTCTGTTTCCAAAATATATACATACATACATACAAACTATTGCTTTATCAATTTATGCTTTAGTTAGTATGCTTAATGATTCATTCTGAATCATTTTTTTTAAACTTAAGAACTTTAAGTATATGCTTAAATCAGTCTTGCTTAAAACACCCCTTCACAATGCATGCTGGTTTTTTTCATTTGAAGTTGAAAACTATACACTTAAATTATACCATATTACTAAAAAAAGTGAATGTAAAACCACCAGTATTACTTTAAATTGCTCTTTGATGTCTCTCAGGATGCATGGGTATGTTTTTTGTATCAATAATCAGTGTTTACACACTATTTGCTCTTCTGCTTCTCTCACTACAGTAATTTCCATTTCCATGTGTCAGTACTGTCGGAATACTGATTTTAACTGACAATACAAGAACAACTCACATTTATGGAGCTGTTGGCCAGGCACTATGCTAAGCACTTTGCATGATCACATTTCATCCTCACAACAATCCTCTGAGTGAGGCGTTCTTGTTATCTCCATTTTACAGTTTGGGGAACAGAGGGCCAGGGAGGTCATGTCCTTTTTAGGGTCGCTGTACTGAGTTGCAAAGCTGGTGTCAGACCAAGGTGTGACTGAAGTGGCAAGAAACGACTTCCTTGATTTTTTTTTTACCTAAATAGGTCACTCTGTCTTTGTGTAGAACCTACAGGAAAACAGAGGAAGCAGGAACAGCTCTTAGAAAAACTACAGGCCAAGCTAAAGTGGACTCAAAGGGAGCTGGAAGCCCAGAGGGAGGCCCAGAGGCAGTGACAACTCCAGGTGGGCATTAAGAGGAAACGCCAGGGAGACTCAGGTCATGGACTACCTAGGAGACTCTAATGCAAATGACTCCACAGGGCCAGTATTCTGGCTGGCTTCTCAGAGCTGGGTGTCAGAGATGGTGCTTTCCTGGACATGGCAAACGATTTTAAGTAGTCTGGAAAGGAAAACCAATGTTTTTGTAAGACTTTATGTGGACAAAGATAGAGCAGAGAGTTACTTGCATTAGCGAGCACCCTTAGAGGGCAGTTAGGCCTGAATTTTATTTATTTTTTTAACTACACTTTTAAGTTTTTGAAGACAAATGCTGGTCTGTTTCTGAAAGCTCTAGAACCCAGCCTAGAGGAAGTGCTCAATGTTTGTAGAATGAAGAAACGTAAACATGGTCTGCTCATTCCTTTATGTATTCATTCATCACTCACCCCTCAGCATGTATTTATTGAGCACCAACTCTGCTAGGCGTTGTGAGGAATACAGGCATGCCTTGGTTTTTTTTTGCATTTTGCCTTCTTGTGCTTCGTATGTGTTGTTTTTGAATTGAAGGTTTGTGGTAACCCGGCATCAAGCAAGTTCCTTGGCACAATTTTTCTAACGGCATGTGCTCACTTTATGACTCCATGTCACATGTTGGTAATTTTCACAATATCTCACACTGTTTCAAGTATTATTATATCTGTTATGCTGATCTATGATCAGTGATCTTGATGTTACTTTCATAATTGTTAGAAGGTGCCATGAATCATGCCTGTGGAACATGGCAAACTTAATCAATGAATGTTGTGTGTGTTGACTGGTCCTACATTCCCCCATCTCTTTCTCCTTCCTCCAGCCTCCGTATTTCACAAGACAGAACAATGTTGAAACTAGGCCAGTTAATAACCCTACAAGGGCCTTTAAGTGTTCAAGTAAAAGAGTCACATGTGTTTCACTTTAAATCAAAAGTCAGAAATGATGACGCTTAGTGAAAAAGGCATGCCAAAAGTTGAGATGGGCTGAAAGCCAGGCAGCTTGTGTCAAACAGCTAGCCAAGTTGTGAATGCAGAGGAAAACTTCCTGAAGAAAGAAATGAAAATGAACAACAGATTTTCATTGTAGGCAGAACAGCTTTCTATTGGAAGCTGATACCATCTAGGACTTTCATAGCCAGAGAGAAGTCAATGCCTGGATTCAAAGCTTTAAAGAACAGGCTGATTCTCTTGTTTGGAATTAATGCAGCTGGTGCCTGTAACTTGAAGACAATGCTATTTTTAAAAATGTCACTGATTATATATTTACTATACTATACTATTCTTTATTGCTTTAAATTTTTTAATTCTTAATTTTAAAATTTAAATATGTGGGGTACAATTCAGGGTTAGGTATACAAATGTTCATTATGCAGGTACCCTGAAGCCAATGCCTTTTTTTGTGTGTGTTGGAGTCTCACTCTGTTGCCTAGGCTGGAGTGCAGTGGCACACTCACAGCTACCCCAGCATCAACCTGCTGCACTCAGGCGATCCTTCTGCCTCAGCCTTCAAGTAGCCGGAACTACAGGCACCTGCTAACACGCCCAGCTAATTTTTTTGATTTATTGTAGAGATGAGGTCTCACCAAGTTGCCCGGGCTGGTCTCAAACCTGCAGGCTCAGGCAATCCATTTACCTCGGCCTCCCAAAGTGCTGGGATTACAGGCTGAGTCACTGAGCCTGGCCTGCTTTTTTACCATTCTAAAAATCCTAGAGCACATAAAAATTATGCTAACTCTACTCTGCCTCTGCTCTATCAATGAAACAACAAAGCCTGATGACAGCACATTTATTTAAAGCATGGTTTACTGAATGTGCTCATTGACAAGGCACCAGATCAGCCAACAGCTCTGATGGAGATGTACAAGGGGTTCATGTTGTTTTCATGCCTGCTAACACAATACCCCTTTTGCAGCCCATGAATCAAGGAGTAATTTTGACTTTCAAGTCTTATTATTGAAGAAATACATTTTGTAGGGCTATATCTGTCATACTTAGTTATTTCTTTGATGTTTTGTTTCTGAAACAATTTGAAAACCTTCTGGAAAATATTCGCCATTCTGCATAACATTAAGAACATCAGTGATTTAAGGGAGGAGGTCAAAATATCAGCATTAGCAGGAATTTGGATAACATTGATTCCAAACCTCATGGACAAACCCCTTTAGGGGTCTGAGGACTTTGGCGGAGGAGGTAACTGCAGATGTGGCAAGAGAACTATAATTAGAAGTGAAGAGTGAAGATGTCATTGAATTGCTGTAATCTCATGATGAAATCTAGTGGTTGGGGCTCATCTTATGGATGAGCAAAGAAAGTGATCTCTTGAGATGGAATCTACCTCTGGTGATGATGCTATGAACATTATTGAAATAACAAAAATTTAAAAAAATTAGAATAGCACACAAGCTTAGTTGACAAAGAGGCAGCAGCGTTTGAGAGGATTCCCTCCAATATTGAAAGTTCTACTCTGGGTAAAATGCTACCAAACCAGCAACACATGCCACAGAGAAACCTTTCATGAAAGGACATGGCAACCTTCATTACTGTCTTATTTTGAGACATTGCTGCAGCCACCCCAACCTTCAGCTACCACCAACCTAACAGTATGCAGGCATCAACATGAAGGCAAAACCTCCCCCACCAGTAAAAATATGATTCACTGAAGGCTTAGATCATTGATCGTTAGCATTTTTAGCAATACAGTAGTCTTTTGTAACTAAAACATGCTACAGCAAAATTTTTTTAGACATGCTATTACACACTTTATAGATTATAATAGAGTGTCAACATAACTTTTATGTGCACTAGGAAATCAGAAAATTCAAATGACTTATTGTGATATTTGCTTTATTGCAGTATTTGACTTATTGCTGTGGCCTAGAACCAAACTCCCAATATACCTGAGGTGTATGCTTATATAAGAAATGAGAAGATAAACCTGTGTCCTCAAGAGACTTTACAATTCAGATAAGACTAGCTTGGGCCAGCCTTCTCCCAGTCCAAACAACTGGGACTGTGGGACAAATGTTCTTTGGGTCTCCATAGTTACTTGCATGGGTAAGGAGCCTTCACAATATTTGCTATAATGTGGAATTAATGTTAATTTTGTTCTTCCTTTTTTGTAGGAAGCAGAAATCACTCCTCAGAGGGAAATTGAGGCTAAGAAGACATTTTTTTTCTACATAGCTGTTCATAGTTTACCGATTTTTTTTTTTTTTTTTTGAGTTGGAGTCTCACTCCGTCACCTAGGCTGGAGTGCGGTGGCACGCCATGGCCACTACAACCTTGACCTGCTGGGTTCCAGTGATCCTTCCACTTCAGCCTTCCAAGTAGCTGGAACTACAGGCATGTGCTACCATGCCCAGCTTATTTATTTATTTATTTATTGTAGAGACAAGGTCTTGCCAAGTTTCCTGGGCTGGTCTCAAACCCAAAGACTCAGGCAATCCACTTGCCTTGGCCTCCCAAAGTGCTGGGATTACAGCCTGAGCCACCAAGCCTGGCCCATAGTTTATTGATTCTAAGAATAAAAATAAACAATTTCCCCTGAACATTCTGAACACCCTCGTGTATACATGCTTATTAAATTGCATACTTTTTTTCCTATTAATCTGCCTTTTGCAAGTTGATTTTTCAGGAAACTTCAGAGGGTCAAGGGTTCTACTTGGCCCCTACAGTGTCTCAAAGACATCCTTTAAAAGACATTTTTTGAGTGAAGGAAAAAGAGAGAACCAAACATCATGAGGAATTAGACAAACTGAAAACATCATTGTGAGGTGAATTCAAAAGTGTTGCCAAACAGAACTCTATGCTAGAACAGGTATCCAACATAAAAAGCTCTTAAGTTCCTTTGTTGAAAATCTGTTTATTTGCTCTTAACATTCATTGTTTTCATCTGTACTTAGTTTCATGTCATCTGCTATTGGGGACTAACACACTGTGAATACAGGCATCAGAGTGCCTGGTATTCATTCACTGCTCTATCACATACATGCTGTGTGACCTTGAATGAGTAAGTTAACCTCCTTGGACCTCAGTTTGTTTTTTGTAAGATAAACTGCTGAAAGAGTTAAATTAGCACCTATACAGCACTTAACATATTCTGGTATATAGTCATATTTCCTTATTTTTGCAAAGAGCTTTCATCATTGGACAAGAGATGAGGCAAAATGTAAATGAATACATTTATCTCCCAACAAACATTCTCTGAGTGCTGACTACATATCAGACACTGTATGAGGATCTGTGGAGGTCACACATTTACTATTTTCCAGCCCCTGTGCAGTTGATTTCATATATCCTATCTTCTGATCTTCACCACAATCTAATAACCATAACATTCTCAAAATAGGTACATCCTAGCTTATTAATTTAATGTTTTTAAAAAGATATTATCACTCCTTCTTTGTAAGCAAAAATATGAAGTCAAATCACTTGAACGAGTGGCACAAAGTGAGGAGGATGTAGCTGCCTCCTTCCAGGCTGAAGCTGCACCATCTTGCTTAGTAGCTACCAGCAGACACAAATGGGTCACTCAAACAGCAGAAACCACACCAAGTGCCCACCATCTCTTTGCTACATTAATTATACCTTGCATATGCCTTCTTACTGTCCTTCATATAGGCATCCCCTTCTCTCCATCTTCATTGACAGATGGTGCAACAGGCTGGAGAAGTTCAGTGCCTCGTTCAAGTCTACTTGAGGCCCTCCGTAGACGACAGGTGAGATTCAACCCCAGGCAGGCAGGTGGAATATGAAGCGTCTACCCTTCACATCATTTTCTCAGACAGAATTTCTTCACTTGTACCTTTTCCACACATGAGCAGCCTCTGATGATGTCAGATCTGGGTATGAGAAGACACTAATTGACTTAGCACCTTTCTCCTAACCCTGGCCCCTGTGACTCTTCACCTGTTGCTAATAATTCTCTGTCCAGTTCCAGCTCGGCTCTACCTCCTGAGCCGAAGGTCTGGGGACAAATTGTATCTTCCTCCTCTGGGCCCTCATGTGGCCTCAGGCTCTTGCCATAGTTCTGACACCGCCCATCTCCTGGTCCAGTCTCCAATAGCTTCCTGGGCTGACACCCACTCCACTGTTTCATTCCAGCTTCCTGTTCTCAGTCCTCTAGGTATCGGTGCTTTCCTGTACTCCCAGCCACACTTCATTCAGTCCATACATCTACCCCACTGCCCTGCTGCTTTTCTTTACACTCTTCCTCTCCCACCCACGCTCAAATCTGCACTACTGCAGCCACCTCAGGCCCAGTCTGCAGGTTTACTCTTATTGTACCTAGAACCCTTGTTTGCCAATGATTCAGCTTGGAACTTCTTGGCTGAAGAACACACCATAGGCTAAAAGGGGTTAGTTTTTATTGGAACAAGAGAAGTAACAGTTGCTGGACTTGGTTATCAGCAAAATGATGCTTTTGGGAATCCAGACTCTGTTTTTCTTTGAACTATCTTCTGCATGATGATTGCTGTTGCCTGCTTGACTCTCACCATTTTGCAAGCTGTCTGCCATAGCCCCAAGCATACAACCATATTTGGTAGAAGAAGATAATGAAAAGGACTTTTCCCAAGACTTCTGTTCATATATATTATTGGTCAAAAATGTGTTACATGGGCAACTACAGTTGCAAGGAAGGTTGGGAAAGTGAAGAATCAGATTCAGTCCCTACAGTAGAGGCAGGCAAAGGAGGAAGTAGTTGGAGATGGAGGTTACATGAGTCATACCTCAGAAGCCAGCCAAGCTGAGGCAGAAGAGGAAGTTTATCATAAGGGTAGACAGAGCATCTCACAGAGCTCAGGGCAGGGAAACAGCAGTGTGGCAATAATCTGGAACTAGAGTCGTGAATGTGGTCAGGATTCTTTGACTCCTATAGATCTCTGTTCTTTCTCTAGACTGCTTTAGTTTTATCTTTGACCCTGAAGACCGGCTTCTGATTCTTCTCTGTTCTACATGACAAAATGGACACCCCCCTGCCCAAACCTCAGACTGCCTGCCAACAGCTCCTGAATTCACTCATAATCAGTCCAGAACTCTCTGCCCAAACCAGGACAGTCAGGTCTGGCTGTGGTATGAGATCTCATTATTTGCATGGGACTGCCCTGCCTGCAACCATGTGGAAATAAGAGGAACTTTTTGGAAAAGGAGGCTTAGGCAGACAGTTCCATGACTGTCCACATCAGGTCTCCTGGCAGAGAGCATATCTGGTCTCTGTTTTCCAGCCCCTGTGCAGTACACTTCATATATCCTATCTTCTAATCTTCATCACAATCAGACAACCATAACATTCTCATAGTAAGCACACCCCTAGTTTATTAAAGTTTTTTAAAAGCATATTATCATTCCTTCTTTGCAGGTGAAGAAATTAAGCCACATAACTTCCATGAGGGGCACAAAGTACCTCCCAGGAGGTGCTACGCTCAGAAGCCCACATTGCAGGGGGGAGTCTCTACTTTGCCCTGGCCGTTTTCAAAGAATTGTAACAATAGTATTGACTGTGCTTGTCCTACTCCGTTTCTTTGGGGCTCCAACCCTCAATATACATTTGGGGCTCCTGCTCTCAATCTACAATCCTTCGTCAAAGAGGGAGCATTCTTACTTCTCCACCTTGGGCACATGCTGCCATTCCCTCTCACACAGAGACTAAGGAGATGTGTTGGGGGGTTGGGGCAATGCATCTGAGCTTCTTCCAACTCCCAATGGATGGCATAGACATAGTGGCTGTCCCTTCCTCACTGTGCCAGGCAGATGCAGGACTCAGAGTAGCATTCCTGCAATGTTCAATAATGCTTTGAGACTTACTGTGTTCCACCTCTTTGCAGATTCCAACTGTGTACCTCAGGAAAGTTGAAGGCAAGTCTGCATAAAGTGGTTTGTAAGAGGTGAGCCTGACTTCTCACAATAAAGACTTTAATTAAATATAAGTAGCAATAAGTGCTTAAAATTTTTGAAAATAGGCCGGGCTCGGTGGCTCAGCCTGTAATCCCAGCACTTTGGGAGGCCGAGGTGAGTGGATTGCCTGAGCCCGCGGGTTCGAGACCCACCTGGGTAACTTGGCGAGACCTCATCTCTACAATAAATCAAAAATTAGCCGGGCGCAGTAGTGTGCGCCTGTACTTCCAGCTACTTGGAAGGCTGAGGAGGAAGAATCGCTGGAGCCCAGCAGGTCGAGGCTGCGGTGGCTGGGAGCGGCCACTGCACTCCAGTCTGGGTGAGGGAGTGAGACTTCAACTCAACAAAAAAAAAAAAAAAAAAATTTTTTGAAAATAAAATTCTAAACTAGAAAGCTTTGCACAAAATTATATTTTTTAAAAGTGGGAGTTTGGCAATCTGACCATGATGCTTTATATGACTGTAGGCAAGTCAGGCTCACCAGCTCTTAACTTAACTCAATTAAAAAAATGACAAGAATGAAGTAAAGATTATCTGCAGGTTTCTTCCAGGCAAGGGTCCACGATTTCAGATTAGATTAGATTAAAAGGGATATAGAGCTTTGTTTTGGTTTTGAGACAGAATCTCCCTATGCTGTCCAGACTGGACAAAGCAATCCTGTGGCCTCAGCCTCTGAAGTAGCTGGGACAATAGGTGTGTAGCCCCATGCCTGTTGGGTAGTAAGTCTTTAATGTGATAATACATTCTTTTTTTTTTCAATATTTTTTATTGTGATATTGTGGGGTACAGTTAAGGGTTAGGTACACAAATATGCCTCGTTCAGGTACCTGTTGATAAGAAGTGTTCCCCCATCCCCAGACAGGTATTTACTACCATTAATCCCTTCCCCTATCTGCCCCCCCATAGTTTCTCACCACTGTCAGTCATTTTCTTGTGGTAATACGTTGGATGATCAAGGTCTACTATATGAGTGACAACATGTGATACTCAGTTTTTTGTTTCGGTGAGAGGTCACTCAGTATTATAGACTCTAGTTCCATCCAGATTGCTGCGAAATTCATGATTTCGTTCTTTTTTATGGCTGCATAATATTCCATTGTGTATATGTACCACATTTTAAAAATCCAGTCCTCTTTTGATGGACAGCATGGTTGCTTCCAGGTTCTTGCTATTGTGAACAATGCTGCGATAAACATACGAGTGCAGGTATCTTTTTTATAAAGTGATTTGAGTTCTTCAGGGTATATTCCCAGTAGGGGGATC
>CAUYQG010096861.1:0-39743 GCA_963574415.1 Tarsius wallacei
TGAGTTGGAGTCTCACTCTGTCGCCCAGACTGGAGTGCAGTGGCCGCTCCCGGCCACCGCAGCCTCGACCTGCTGGGCTCCGGCGATCCTTCCGCCTCAGCCTTCCGAGTAGCCGGAACTACAGGCGCACGCTACCACGCCAGGCTAATTTTTGATTTATTGTAGAGATGAGGTCTCGCTTGCCCAGGCGGGTCTCGAACCCTCGGGCTCAGGCAATCCACTCACCTCAGCCTCCCAAAGGCGCGGGATTACAGGCTGAGCCACGGAGCCCGGCTAGTCATCCGCTTTTAAAAGAAAAAGAACATTCAAGCCGAGTCTGAACTAAAAAGTCTTCCCTAGTTCCCAAAAATTATGGATGCAAAGACAATTTCAAGGAAACCATTTACACAAACTTTCTGGACATAGCAGTTCGTACATCACTGTTTAACCATTCACAGAGCAGTGATTAAGAGCACAGACTTGGCCAGGCTCGGTGGCTCAGCCTGTAATTCCAGCACTTTGGGAGGCTGAGGTGAGTGGATTGCCTGAACCTGCTGGTTCAAGATCAGACCTCATCTCTACAATAAATTAAAAAAAAAAAAATTAGCCGGGCGTGATAGCACATGCTTGTAGTTTCGGCTACTTGGAAGGCTGAGGCGGAAGGATCGCCAGAGCCCAGCAGGTCGATGCTGGGGTGACGGTGAGTGTGCCACTGCACTCCAGCCTGGGTGACAGAGTGAGACTTCAGCTCAAAACAAAAAAAAAGAGCAGACTTTGCATGGAACTAGGGCTGGGTTCACATTCTTGCTCCACCACTTTCTAACTGCAATCACCTGCTACCACATGACACATAGAACTATGCCTGGCAAACAGAAAAGACTAATATGTATTAATTATTCCCATTCATGTTGACTCTCTATGTTGATGATGACTTGGCACATTAGGACATTGAATACTAAAGTACTTTTCGTGTATCCATGGTGTCAAAAGATTTCCATAGACTGCAATACCCATAATTCTGTGCAACTCTGGGCTCACAAAAACTGCTAATTAGTTAAACTACACTGAACTACTACTAAATCACAGCAACTCTCAGAGTGTCCTGCAAGCAAAAGGCCACCTCTCCTAAGAGAAGCATTGATGTACTAGATGTTGTATATAAACATCACACGAATACACCAATGTGAACTTTTTGCTGAATTTACCATTTGACATAGTTGGCCAGTGATTCACTACTCCCAGACCTGAAACTATTATGGTTCTGGGCTCTGGGCAAATGGGATTTTGTGCTTACACTCTATCCTGACCTAAATTACCCCAAAGATGTGTAGGATCAAGAATCAAAGACTCCACAGTCATGTTTGCCCAGATTGTCTCCCTAGATTACTTGATATTACCAGGCTTAGAGGCTTGTTCGATTTTTGCAACAGCTTCAAATAAATTTGATTTACTCCAAATTTACCGGTTCTGAAGCTAGCTGTATTTTTGAACTTCCATGCTCTTATTACTCTTGAAAATATCTGTATTCTCTTCCCTTATTTTCTGCCCCAAATTTGAATTTGCCTGTTTTTCTTTACTTCAAGGTTTCTGTCCCAGATTGCAGCTCATAATTCTTATCTCCAACAGAAAGTAACAGATTTTGTCTTCTTCATTTCTTTTTTCTTTTTTCCTTTTTTTAAATTTAGAGACATGATCTCTCTCTGTCACCCAGGCTGGAGTGCAGTGGTGTGATCATAGCTCATTGCAGCCTTGAACTTCTGGTCTCAGGCGATCTTCCTGTCTTTGCCACCCAAGTAGCTAGGACTACAGGCACACAAGAACGCACCAGGTTTGTTTGTTTGTCCTTATTTATCTATCTATTTATTTGTAGAGACCAATCTCACTTTGTTGGCCACCACCACACCCAATTTGTTTGTTTCATTGATTGTTTGTTTGTAGAGACAGGGTCTCACTTTGTTGTCCAGGCTGGTCCTGATCTTTTGGACTCAAGCAATCCTTTTGCCTCAGTGTTCTTAATGTCAATGAAAAAAAGTATGAGAATTAGTGAATGTAGTAATCTTATATATGTGCCAGCTCTATTGCTAGTTAATTATAGGTAAGTCAATCCACATTTTTAAATCATAGTTTTCTCACCCAAGGTTTGACCAAGCTCTGAAGGCATGTGTCTCCTGCTGTTTATCAAAGTGAGAAAGTTTCTGTCTATTCCTATTATTCTGAGCGTTCTTTTTTTTATCATGAATAAGTACTGAATTTTCTCAACTATCTTCTCCACATTAATTGATATGATCATGTGATTTATCTGTGAATATAGTAGCTTGAGGTTTGCTTTATGTCCGAAGGTAAGGTCTATCTTGGTATATGTTCCACGAGTACTTGAAATGAATGTTTATTCTGTTTTGGGAAAGACTGTTCTACAAATGTTGATTGGATTCTGTTGGTTTAGGATATTCACTTCTTTTATATTCTTGCTGATGTTTAGTCTAACTATTCTATTAATTGTTGAGAGGATGGTATTGAAATCTCCAACTATAATTGTGGTTTTGCTCATTTTTCCATTCAGTTCTATTAGGTGTTGCTTCATGTGTTTTGAAGGGCTGATCTGTGCTAAGTACTCAGATAGAATTGCTATGTCTTCTTGGTGAACTGATCCCTTTATCATTGTATGATATTCTTCTCTGTCTCCGGTAATGTTCTTTGCTCTAAAGTCTACTTTATTTGATGTTAATATAGGTACTCCTTCTGCTTTTTTTCAAGTACTGTTTACATGATATGACTTGCTTTATCATTTTTCTTTAAATATACCTATATTGTTGTATTTGAAGTAAGTTTCTTATAGACACTATAGAGGTGAGTAGATCTTTTAGACCACTCTTTCAACCTTTTGATTATTGTATTTAGGTTACTTACATTTAGTATAATTAGTGATATGTTAGAACTTAGGTCTGCCATTTGTTTTCTGTTTGTTCTCTCTGTTTTTCATTACTCTGTTTTCTTTTTCCTACTTTCATATGGGTTACTTAAATATATTTTAGCATTCCATTTTGGTTTATCTATATACTATTTTTGAGTGTTTCTATTGTATAGTTTTTTATTGATTGCTAAATATTTATCATACATGCAAATGTGATATGTAAAAAACACTTTATCAGTTTGAGTGAAGTATAAAAACTTTCTCTTCCATATGTCCCTTTATCCTCCATCATTTATAATATAATTAGCTTAAATATTTTCTTTACATGCATTAAGAACCAATCAGGCAGTGTTATAGCTTTTGCTTCAACTGTCAAACATAATTTAAGAAACTAAAGAGGAAAAGAAAAATATTTCGTATTTGCCTATATATTTACTCTTTTCATCTTTATTTCTTCCTTTATGATACTGCATAATGCCCTTTTTTCCTTTCCTTTCTTTTCTTTTTCTTTTTTTTTTTTTGAGTTGGAGTCTCACTCTGTCACCCAGACTGGAGTGAGGTGGCACACTCCCGGCCACTGCAGCCTCGACCTGCTGGGCTCTGGCGATCCTTTCGCCTCAGCCTTCCAAGTAGCCAGAACTACAGGAGTGCGCTACCACGCCCGGCTAATTTTTTATTTATTATAGAGATGAGATCTTGCCAAGTTGCCCAGGCAGGTCTCGAACCCGCAGGACTCAGGCAATCCACTCACCTCAGCCTTCCAAAGCGCAAGATTACAGGCTGAGTCACCAAGCCCGGCTCTGAGAATGTTTTCTAGAAATTTTTTTAGAGAAGTTTTACTGGTGAGCAATCTTTTTAGTTTTTCTTCATTTGAGAACAATTTGATTTCTCCTTAATTCTTTTTTTTTTTTTTGATAGAAAAATTCTTTAATCAAAACAAGTTAACACATTGACTTATGGCTTAACTAGAATCTGTCCAAGCTGAAATTGTATTAAGGACCAAACAGATAATGACTGGTATATATATATATATATATATATATATATATATATATATATATATATGTAGGTTCTCTCAAAATAGTGAGTCCATTGTAACAAGACCTCTCAAAAGTAAAAATCCAATTATTTAAGTAATTCAAATTTTTATCTATAGATGAAAACAATTATCCTAGAGGCTCATACCATACAATGTCACAAACAACAAACACTGGTATTAAGCCATTTTCCCATATTCCTATCCTTCTACCTACTGAAAAGTACCAAATGACCTCATATTCAAAATACCTTAGAAATGCTACTCTTTAGTTAATATAACCTTAAACATTTTACGTTAGCACTGGTTTCACCCTGCTGTTGTCTGTGCATATCAACACACAGACTACCAAAGTACTATAGTGGGGCAACTCGTGTCTACTTTTTGCAGTACTCTGGCATGTTCTCCTTAATTCTTAAAGGATATTTAGCTGGGAATAGATTCGGGGTTGACAATTCTTTTCTTTTAGCATTTCAACAATACCATGTCACTTCCTCCTGGCCTTCATAGTTTCTTATGATAAATCTACTGTCATTAAAATTGTTTTGTAATTGTATATAAAATGTGTCTTTTTTCTTTCACTGCTTTCAAGATTTTTTTTCCTTGTCTTTTAGTTTTCAGAAATTTCTAGAAGTTTGACTATGATGTGCCCTTGTGTGATTTTTAAAAAATACTATTTGAGGTTTTCTTGTATCTTGAATCTCCTCTAGGTTTGGGTAGTTTCCAGCCATTATTTTTTCTAGTACTTTTTCAGCTCTGTCCTCTTTCTCTTCTCCTTCCAGAACTCTGAAGACAGGAATTTTAAATCTTTAGTTATAGTCCCATAGGTCACTAAAGGTTTGTTCATATTTTTTAAATCTATTTCTGTCTGTTGTTCAGAGTGTGTAATTTCTACTACCTTATCTTCAAATTCACTGTTTCTTTCCTCTCTCTTCTCTGTTCTGACTGTTGAGCCCATTCACTAAGTTTTGTTTGTTTGTTTTTTTGTTTTTTAGTTATTGGATTTCTCAGTTCTAAATTTTCCATTTTTTCTCTTTTTATACCTTCTATTTCTTTGGTGATACATTCTATTTTTTTCCAAGCATGTTTGTAATGCTCACCGATACATTTTTATATGATTATTTCCTTAAGATTTTTATTATATAATTCTAACATTTCTGTCATCTGAGTGTTGGCATCTATTCATTATCCCTTTTTCATTCAGTTTGAGGTCTTCCTGGTTCTTATTATGAGTGATTTTCTATTGAAACCTAGACATTTTGGTGATTATATTGAGATTTAGGATCTTATTTAAATCTCTTGGAAGGGTAGGTGGAAGTAGAGAGCGAGCCACCTCACTACTGCCATCAGCACTGAGAGAAGGAGCTATTCATTACTGTCAGGTGCGAGTGGATATTCTTGCCTCACTTTCAGCCTCCACTGCTAATTCCCTGGCTAGGGGTACAAAAGGACCTTGTTACTGCTGCCCTCATGACCTCCACTGACATTACAGGAGAGGAGTGGCTGAAATAAAGCCCTGCCTCCAGTAGGTATCCTCTGAAGTCACCCAGCAAGGAGGGGAAGGGCATCTCATTACTGCTGGGCAGATGTGAAGACCTGTGTGGTCTCCACTGGTACTTCATGGGAGTGTTGAAAGAAAAATCTGAGACAAATTAAATTGAACGTAGTCTATTGAGCAAAGAACGATTCGTGAATTGGGCATCCTCCTCAACCAGTGGAGGCTCAGAGAGGCTCCAGTGCAGCCATGTGGTAGAAGATTTATTGGCAGAAAAGGGAAAGTGAAGGGCAGAA
The DNA here is from genome assembly GCA_963574415.1 of Tarsius wallacei. Classification (NCBI taxonomy): domain Eukaryota; kingdom Metazoa; phylum Chordata; class Mammalia; order Primates; family Tarsiidae; genus Tarsius; species Tarsius wallacei. Next base: position 5,718 of record CAUYQG010096861.1, read on the forward strand.
ACAGCCAGACTGGTTACCATATTTGAACCCAGTGTGAATAGTTGGCCACTTTTGATATGCCAAGACTTGGTGATAAGCAAAAGAGTGGGTTAGTTGGTTACAGTTACCATTCACCATGTGAAAGGTTATGGAGAAACCTCTAGGTAGAAGCCAGAGTATGCAAGGGGGCAGCCTTGGGCATAACCTAACAGGAGGTATGGAAGATCAACCTCCCAACTCTTCTTTCTTTTTTTTTTTTTCTTTTTTTTGAGTTGGAGTCTCACTCTGTCGCCCAGACTGGAGTGCAGCGGCTGCTCCCGGCCACCGCAGCCTCGACCTGCTGGGCTCCGGCGATCCATCCGCCTCAGCCTTCCGAGTAGCCGGAATTACAGGCGCGCCCTACCACACCCGGCTAATTTTTTGATTTATTGTAGAGATGAGGTCTCGCCTGCCCAGGCGGGTCTCGAACCCGCGGGCTCAGGCAATCCACTCACCTCAGCCTCCCAAAGGCGCGGGATTACAGGCTGAGCCACCGAGCCCGGCTAAAGATGGTTTTTAAAAAATGTTCTCCTAGAGCACAGTGCCATGAGCTTACCCGGAGAGGGGAGGGGTCATCTGATTTCCTGAGGGAATGTGACTTTGATTGACTTAGTTTTATTATAGATTCAGGCCCAGTTGCTTGTAGAAAACTGAGAAAATGCACATAAATGTTTTGTTCAGTAGAGGTGCCCATGATTTTCATTCATTAATGGAGATAACCCCACATATTGTGGATTTATTTTCCCCACTGGAACATTTATCAGTTTTACATCAACTTAATAATCTTATTGCAGCTATTTTTTCACTGAAAAAAATATATAACATCTTCCTTCGAACCAGTTTTGTCATTCTGCTGGTTACCTCATTGCTGAGTTGAATAAAACTTGACATGAGCTCACTATGTATTTTAGGAGAAGTAAGTTTTTAATAATTTGAAAATTATACTTTGACATATGGAAGTACTTTCAATGAAAGCAATGTTTCTGAGGTTATAGAGAAGCCTAGAAAGCCCCACGATGATTTTTCTTTCCCCCATCCTCATGACCCTGCCAGAGAACACGTTTCAATGTAGAAAAAAATGAGTTTTTCATAATTTATGAGAGACCACAGACAGTATGGAATAGCAGAAGGAGCTTTGGAGTCAGGTGGACCTGGAGTCTCATCTGGGTCCTTCCACTTACTGACTGTGAAACTTTGAAAGTTGCTTAACCTCTGAGCCCTGTCAAATGGGCTAGGTGTAGTGGCTCACACTTGTAATTCCAGCACTTTGGGAGGCCGAGGCGGGAGGATCACTTGAGGTCAGGAGTTCCAGACCAGTCTGGGCAACATAGCAAGACCCCATCTCTATATTTTAAAAAATAGAAAAAACAAAAAAAGGACAAACAAAAGTTGCAAGTACTTTCAACTGTCTCTGTTTTAGCTCTTGTGGCTCCCTCATTCCTTCATACCTCTAAATAACGTTGACCATTCACTCTTGATTTATTCACTTTAGATAATATCCACTTAAGACAAATGATAAGTTAGCTTTCTCTCGCAGGTACTTCCCTTCCCCCCAATTCTTTTACTTCTTCAGTGAGTTGCTTGGGGATCCAAGAAGAATAATTCATAATGATTGGGGGCGTCTCATAAAAAAGGGAGACGTATCTCATTCTGGGTCGGATCTTTGCTCAGACAGCACAGCTACCTGTCTGCTGAGATCAGCAGGGAGCTGAGAGAGCAGCCTGGCAGGGCAGCAGCATCTTTGAAGTGGTGATGTGCTGAGAGTGGTCTGCATCTGGCAGTGGGGAGCTAAGCTTGAGCCGCTATGTCCGTATCCCACCCAAGAGGGCAGCCTGTGAGCCAAGAACACCCTAGCCAGGCTGCGTGATGTTTTTGAAGATGTTGCCCTTTACAAGGCTGTCCGGCCTCACTCACCAAACTATGGCCTTTGGTTCAGAACGGAGTCTATTGAAAGAAGAAGGGCCTTTATGACAACAAACATAAATAATGCCATCATGTTTTGTCTCTAAAGTGCTAAAAGTTGAAAACTCAGTGGGGTATACCTATGGTGATGCATGACTACATCTCAGGAGTTGGCAAACTTCGGCTAGGCCAAATTCAGCCCGTTGTTTGCTTCTATACAGCCCACAGCTGAGAATATTTTGTACATTTTTAAATGATTGAAAAATTAAATAATATCTAGTAGCATTTCATGGCACAAAGGAATGATATAGAATTCACATTTCAGCATTCATTGTCCTAAATGTTGTCGATTAAAAACTATGGAGGTATTCACAGGGTACTGTATGGGCCAACTGCGGTCTCAGCAGCATGGGACAGTACGTCGCCAATAGAGGGACCCAGGTGGGATGGAAAAGTCTAGATCAGAGTCAGATACTCCACATCAGGAAAGGATGTCGTAGTGGGCAGGCACCACAGACCCTCCAGTCACTAATGCATGTGACTCCATAGGAGAATCACCATGTTGATTCCCACTACACAGAGAGCCCTGGCCATCAGTGTTAGCCAGGGACAATAAGAAAGGTTTGCAACCTTGCCCACCTCAGTGAAGTGATATGTTAGCCTTATCTTTCTCCTGCCCCCTACCTCTTCTAGCATACTGAAAGTGTTAGAATCTAGAGGAGAGGGGAACAGAAATAGACCTTTGAATTCAACACACAATCTGAAATTTTAGGCAGAACTGGAAGTTTTAACAACAAAAAGTGACTGGGAAGTTATGAGACTTGTCTCAAATATGACTAGGAGGCTGAGGTGAGAGGACTGCTTGAACTCAGGAGTGCAAGAGCTGGGCAATATAGTGAGATCCCATTCCTACAAAAAATTTAAATATTGGCCAGGTTGGAGGCATGTACCTGTTATCCCAAGAGGCTGAGGTGGGAGACTCACTTGAGTCCAGGAGTGTCATCCATCCAACCTAGGTGACAGAATGAGATCCTGTTTAAGAAGAAGGAGGAGGAAGAGAGGAAGAGGAAGAGGAAGAAGGAAAAGGAGGAGGAGGAGGAGGAGAGAAAGAAAGAAAGAAAGAAGGAGAGGAAGCAGAAGAAGAAGAAAATGAAGAGTTTAATATAACACAGTTGAAAGACAAAATAAAACCGCTGCATGTTCATTTCCCACTAAGGTGAGACTCACCAACAAACCTAAACAATGACATCATGCTTTGTCTCTAAAATTCTAAAAGTTGAGAACTCAGTGGGGCATACATATCGTGATACATGACAATATCTCAGGAGTTGGCAAACTATGACTAGGCCAAATTCAATCTATTGCTGTTTTCTGTACTTCCCACAGCTAAGAATATTTCGTACATTTAAAAATAGTTGAAACGTTAAATAATATCTAATAACATTTTATGACACATAAGAATGATATAAAATTCAAATTTCAGCATTCATAACCCAAAATGTTGTCAATAAAAAAAATTATGGAAGTTGTTTTCTCTCTTGTCATTTGTGTATCTCCATAGTATCCTCAATTTTGCTGCTTGGCCTGCAAAGCCTAAAATATTTTCTATCTGACCCTTTTCAGAAAAAGTAAAATTTGCCAACCCCTGCTATATCTTACTGCAGAGACGTGTAGAAGACTATAATAACATCTTATTTCTAGAAGGATAGAAGGACTCTTTGTTTTCCCAAGATTATCAAATTGCTTCTCTTTTTCTCATATCATTTGCCTGTTTTATAGACTCTTCATGTGATCAGGTCTTCTTTCTTTCCCTGGGAACTCTCACTTAGTTTTGTCCAGATGATCCTTGCCCTCTTTTTGAGACATGGAGAAGTTTAAAGTCAAGGAGATTCTCCCTTCTCTGATGTCTCCAGGAAAAGGTAACCCTTGACCAAGTATACAAGAAATGGTATCTGTTGGGGCTGAGAAAAGAAGAAAGCTGTGAGAGTCACTGGCAATAAAACAGAAGGGAACACTATAGGCAATGTTGAGAGTAGACTCAATAAGACATGGTTACTGGGTAGGAGACAGTGGAGAAACTGGGGCCCACAACAGGTAGATGGTGTTGGGAGACTAGATTGGGGTTCAGTATGCTCATGAAACTTCTTGGAAAATGTGTGAATGGGCACTTTTATGGAAAGTCTTATATTCCAAAATATCACAAATCACAATATAGAGCTTAGAACAGAGGTGAAACCTGGGATTGACTCTTAGCATCATGCCAACATAGATGGTATTTGAAGGTCTGAAAGTATACAAGAAACTCCAGAGAAAATGCAATGACTACAAAGAGGGGAAATGACAACCCTAAGTAGCACTAAGACCTATGAACAAAGAATAGAGGAGCCAGTGAGAATTGAGAAAAAACAGAGATGAAGGAAGAGAAAGAGAATTTAGACTCTGACTAGCATCTTATGGGACCACTGAGGCTTGCCCCAACATGATGGGGGATGAACAGCAATGTCTACACTAGAAGTTCTCCAGTCTAAGAGAGCTCTCTGCAGGGCAGGAGACTTGCCTGTGGACTACTTCCTGGGTTTGCATGAGGTCCACTTCTAGGATCAGTCTGCCCTTCTTCCTGGGATTGGTCAGCAGGTAAGATGCTGTTATAAAACCTGGGAGATGCTTCCAAGGAAGCTGTGGAAGGAGAAGATGGGTGATGAGAATCCCAGAAAGAGGTGCCAAGAAACGAGTAAAAATAATTCATAGCGAACACATAATGAACACCTTCTATCTGCCAAGCTGTGATTATTGTGGCAGAGTGAGCATTCATTCCTGGGCTAGCCTGTGACATTTGTTTATTTATTTAACAAACACACACTAGATTCCAGGAATTGTTCTAAAGAAGCACTTTACAAATATTATTTAATTCTCCTAACTTCTTCAAGAAATAGATACTGCCATTACCCCCATTTTACAAAGAAAGGCACACAGTGAGTAAGGCAGAGTTGGGATTTAAACTCTACCTTCTTCTGTCTCTCACTAACTGTATGTCAGGCACTTAGATAAACATCATAAACAGGCTCGATTGAGTCTCATCCTAGCCCCGAGTACTCCTAGTTGTCCTGTTCTACCAGCATGGAAACTGAGGCCCAGGGAGGTGAAATAGATCATGCTGCTAGGTGGTGGCTGGGACATGAACCACAGTTTCACTCCAACCACCATGGTGCACTGCCTTAATTTAAAGGCCCAGACCTGATGGGGTGGGTGTCCTCTTACCTGCCCATCCCGGAGTCAAGGAGAGTTTGATGCCAGCCACTGGCGCTGAACCACCCAACGACTGGAAACACTGAGAAAAATAATTAGCCCAAGCTTTGCCAATTTTGATTCCAAATACAAAAAACAAGTCAAGGAAAAGGAATGGTAAAGCCAGCAAGATTTAGACATTATAGCACTTGGCTACAAAGAAATACCATCTCTGGAGACCAAATGTAATATTTCTTTAAAAAGATAACAGCAATCATTTGGAAGTGAGAAAAACAAGGAGTCTGACTGGTTGCAGGCAAGCAAACTATTTGAGATTCTTACATCTTCTACATTGGAGCTGAGGTCTTTGCAAACTTGAGGATGCCATCAGGCTCATGGCTGTCTCACTGCTTGAGGAGTGAACTTGGGCACATTCTTTATTTGACTCCTTTTAGCTTTAAGCTCTGTGTCAGGCAGGAGACAAGGATTCCATCCTACCCCCACTGGCTTGGATAACTCTGTTACACCAGCCAGACTCTTATGCAGCACTCAAAAGGCCAAAACCATCTTTGAAGAGCATCAGTCATGCAACAGACCAATATGCCACCAGGCCTCATTCTTACTGACCTTGGACTTGAGTGGGCCGGAAATAGGCAGCGAGGATGGGATTAGGGCAGGCAAGGCCTAATATCATCTATCCCGCTTTTAATCTACATGCTGTAAGAAATGTCCAATATCTTGTTGCCACTCAGAATCTTCATCCACTCATTTCCCTGAACCACCAGCCTAGAACCTGAGCCTGCTGAGTAGTAGATGCTCAATAAATATACATTGAATCTGTTCCTGGAGGGAAGGTAATTCAATTGTCTTGAGTTTCTTCTAATGAATCCATTCTAATTCCTAACAATCGTTGTTCTGCTCTTAAATGCTTACAAACCACCCTTTAGTCTGGGCTTGGTGGCTCTTGCCAGTAAACCTAACATTTTGAGAAGCCAAGGTGAGAGTTTCGTTTGATCCCAGCCTGGACAACATAGCAAGACCCTGTCTCTACAAAAGAGAGAGAGATCGTTAAAAACAACAAACACACACACGCACACTTTAAGTAATATATCCTATAATCCCAGCCACAACTGTTTGTAATTCAGCCTGTAGTTTGAGAGAGCTCTCTGGTCTTGAAAACCTCAAGGTTATTTGTCTACTCATTATGTTCCATTTTGTCCTCAATTATCCAGAGTAGTTCCACAGTCTTGTTTTGAAATTCCCTCAATATCCTGGGTGGGGGTAGCGGGGAGGAAATACATGTTGTGTGGACATATTGTGCATAAATCTAGCAGACACTGTTTCTATTCCTTGTGCCTAAGAGTCTATATATATTTGGTCACCTGCACATTTAGGAAGTGGAATTTCCACCACTCTACATTCTGTACCATATGCTGCTCGGCATCACGCATAACTACCCTGGAACGCAATAATACCTACCTGTTCAATTAATAGGATCCAGAAATCATGGGGAACAGTTGAGGTGCCTCCCATCACCTCATCCATTACAAAACTCCACTGTCACCTGTGGAAATGAGTTTTGGCATACAGTGGCTAATATAGATGCATATTTACAACAAATCATTTTGACCTTTTGCAAATTACAAGACAGCAGAACCAATTAGCTGCTTATCAGCTTAAAATGCCTTAAAATATGTATTACCAAGTAAGTCTTCATTTTTCAAATCATAACTTTTCACCGAAGATGAATCTGGCAGGCAATCAAAATGCTCTAGGTGTTTAGAGAAAAATAAAAGATCAAATCAAGAGGCAGTGGTGTTCATCTGAGTCAAAGATCTGCTGCACAGCATAATAATTGCTCTTTTCTGCTTTTTTGCTCTTTGGTGAGTGATGGCTTCGTCCTGAGCAGTTGGGAGATGGCAGGCTTTGGGTCCCACCCCAAAGATGATTTTCCAGTTAGAGTCTCTGGGACTCAACTGCAGTGACAGCTTATTGACTTAAGACAGAGAGAATTCCAGTCCTGCACTGTGGACTTCCTCTAAACCACCCATATACAGAGAAGGTGTGCCGGGGTGGGATGGGGAACAAATTTATCAACAGTATGGTCAAGTGTGCTTTCCTGAGAAGGTGACATTTAACTCAAAATATGAAGGAGGTGAGGAACCAAGCCAAGTGGCTAACTGGGGAAAGGCATTCTAGGCAGAAGGGACAGCAAGTGCAAAAGCCCGGAGGTGGGATATGCCTGGGGTGTTTACAGAAGTCAGTGTGGCTAAAGGGGGAAGTGAGGAGAAGAGAAACATACCCATTTATGATACTGCAGGCCGAGTCATGTAGGGCCTTGAATGGAGTTGTAAGGAATTTGACTTTGACTCGAGTGACTGGAAGTCTTTGGAGGAATTTGAGCCCAGAGTGGCATGTTCTTAAGTTTGTCATTTGTGAGTCTTCTTCTCAACTGCATTATTTGCTGCTTGACAGAAAAAGCGCTTGTCCTGTGACCTTTCTTGCTGCCTTTGGGCAAGAACTTTAGTGCTAGACTTAACACTTTGGGTATGGTCGAGTAGCATCTCATCTGCATGGTCTTCCTTCTTCCCTTGAGGACAAGCCCATGATCCTTTATTACTTTTCATATTTTATTTTTCATAGTAGGAAAATAGGGTTAAAAATGACATTGAGGTAGAAGTTTCTAGTGCTTCTGAAATCTTGCAAAGGTCTTAGAATCATCCTTCCTTCTGAGCAGTCCATTCCTAATCCACAGATTCTCGCTTTACTCCAGCTCAGGCCAGCATCTCATAAGAGGTGTAAAGTGAGTAGCTTGCCTTTGGGGGGAACTTCAGGCTGGAATTCCTGCTCTACAAGCACTTATTGGATAGCTACTATGTGCTAGACACTGTGCTGGGTCCCAAGGATCTGGCAGAGAATGAGGTAGACAAGGCCCCTGTCCTTGGTAAGCTCACAGTTGGGTAGGAAAGATACTGACGAAGCACATCTGGGTAAGCAGGGCATGGGGCTCCTACAGCATAAAGTCCTGGGTCCGTCGATGACGGGGGATTGTCACAGAAATGTTCTCTTAGGGTTTGTGAGTTCCCACGGTGCCTGGGCCTCAGTAGGTGCTCAAAACACATTTGCCAAATTCACAAAAAAAGCTTGTGTAGTGTATACAGGGGAGAATTAACCTCTCAGAGTACTGGGGGTTGGCATAGAAATGAATTCAGAGCTCCTGGTTTCTTATCTTTAAGCAGAGGGGGAAAGAGAATAGGGAACTAGACCAGGTGCGATGGCTCATGCCTGTAATCCTGGCACTTTGGGACGCAAAGGAGGGAGAATTGCTTGAGCACAGGAGTTTGAGACCTGGGTAACATAGCAAGACCTCATCTCTACAAGACAATTGAAGAAAATTAGCAGGGTGTACTAGTGAGTGCCTGAAGTCTCAGCTACTTGGAAGGCTGAGGCAGGAGGATCACCTGAGTCTGGAAGGTCAAGGCTTCGGTGAGCCGTGATTGTGCCATTGCACTCCAGCCTGAACAACAGAGTAAAATCTTGACTTAAAAAAAGAACAGGAAACTAGGCTGCCTCTAGAAATTAATGAAGACACATTGAGTGATTTTACATTTTCTCTCTTTTTTTAGTTTTTAACTAACTAAATAAATAAATCCTGGAGTGGCATATTTTTTCTATTCTATTTTCTTAAATAAAACTCTTTTATAACATGAAAATAATGCAAAAACACATTCTCAACATAAACTTTTAAAACAAAATAGATGAGTCTCGGTTTCCCCTGTACCCTCACTACAATCTTATCCTCTTCCAGTTGGTGAATGTCCAATGAATAATTTTCTTCTCTACCAAGTCAGAGATTAAGGAGAGTATATTTTTCTTTTCAAGTTCAAATTCTTCATAAGTTACTCCGAAACTTTTACATAATTATCTTACAACTTACTAAGACATTTAATCATGAACACTGTTTTAAAAATCAGATCATATAGACGCATCAGTGACAAGCTTCAACCTCCCTACTTCAACCTCGAGTCCTATTTGCCAGAGCAAGCTTTTTTTTTTTTTTTTTAAGATGGAGTCTCACTCTGTTGTCCAGCCTGGAATGCAGTGACATGGTCACAGCTCACTGTAGCTTTGACCTTCTGGGCTCGGAAGAACCTCTTACTTCAGCCTCCTCCTGAACAGCTGTGACTACAGGCATGTACCACCATGCCTGGCTAATCTTTTTAACTTTTATTCTGTAGAGACAAGGTCTCGCTATATTGCCCAGACTGGTCTCGAGCTTCTGGGCTCAAGCAATCCTCCCACCGCGGCCTCCCAAAGTGCTAGGATTACAGGCATGAACCACCATGCCTGGCTGAGCAAGCTGCAAGCTTTTTTTTTTTTAAACCTTCTCTTACTCAATTTTTCTGGTGGTTACATTCGTATCTCTAAATAATATACCCATACCTTTATTTCTTGATTTATAATCCATTGGCTTTCTGCCATGATAGTTGAAATTTAGTTTCTCCTGTATTGACCAACTTTCTAATTTTAAAAAATAACGTATATCTTCATTTCTTTTTTCACCTTGGGTAGACTGTCTTAGTTTCCCACTTTGCAGAATAAAGATGTCCATATTTCCTACTTCCATCTACCCATGCTTGTCGGATGTGTTTTTACTTTCTCATTGTCAAGATTAATTTCATTTTCATTCTATTTGTGAATCTACACCAATGTCTTCCATGCTTGGGCTGTAGATTGATTCTGAAGATTGAAAATCAATGAACGGTATTATGATTATGTAGATAATGTTTAATGCAAAACTGAGTTTTTTCCTAGGATTACATTTTTCTCTTTCTGGTTTCAATGTCACAATCTCTGAGTCATTCCAAGATAAATGTCCAAATGGAGTCTCTTAATATGTATCCAGTTGCTCAAAATCATGTCATATATTTGTTTGTATCACATTTGGGCTCATTTTTCCTGAAGTTTCTGATTGACTCAAAGAGTTTTTTAATGGGTAATTTCAGAGCAGAGCAAAATTTGGCTTTTTAAAACAGGAGCCCTGTGTGACGGAAAATACCTTTTTCTCTCCCTTCTTTTTCCTGCTTCTTCAGTACACTGTAGCAGTTAAGAACCCAGCCTCTACCTCAGATTGCCTGGGCTTAAATCCCAGGTCAACCACATACGGCTACGTGACTTTGGGCGCATTGTTTAACTTCCCCATGTCTCCGTTGACTCATCTATAAAAGGGGGATGATCATTGTACCTACTCATAGGGTTGCTATGGGTATTTTATATTTGTACAACACTTAGAACAATGCTTGACACACACAAATACTCATTTGCTGTTACCACCATTTTCCTGGGATAAATAGAGTAGACTGAATGTACTCGTCAGCATTTTTCCACCCACAGCACGGCATCATGGTTACCACTGCTCTGTTAGTCCCCAAGAATCTTTGCAAGCTTCAGGGAAGACTGAGGCAAAGCCAGTGATATAGTGGTCTTTGATGACAAGTCTTGGGCTTGAATTTTTTTACACTGGTTGATGAAGGTGGACAAGACCTTAGGGAATCTATGTTCCAGAATATCTCCCAGATGAACTATATTATAGGACAATTAGCACTTAAATAACAACAGCAAGTACCTACTGAATCCTTACAGACATCATTTCACTTAACCTTCTCAAGGGCCCTATGGAGTATTGTACCCATTTTATCGATGGCAAAGGCTACTCAGAGAAGTTAACTGTTTCATATCCTCACAGCTCATAAGTGGTATAAGCAACATTCAAACTCAGGTTTTTTAAATCTGAAAAACAATGTTCTTAATCCTGATCAGATTGCCTGGGCTCAAATCCCAGGTCAACCACATACAGCTACGTGACTTTGGGCACATTCTCAAAGTGTGGTCTGTTAACTCCTGGTGTGAGGGGGGCCTCCCAAGATCCTTTCAGGGGGTTGGCAAGGTCAAAACAATTTTAGACTAATAATAAGATATGGCCAGGCATGGTGGTGCACACTAGGAGTCCCAGCTACTCGAGATGCTGAGGTAGAAGGATCACTTGAGCCCAGGAGTCTGAGAACAGACTGGGCAACATAGCAAGATCTTTTTAAAAAAAGATATAATAAGATATGATTTGCCTTTTTCACTGTGGTGACGTTTGCACTGATGATGCAAAAACCATGGTAGATGAAACTGCTGGAGCCTGAGCACAGAACAAGGCAGTGGCTCAGCAGTCATCGCATTTATCACAGGGAGAGAAAATGCCAGTTTCACTTGACAATGCCCTTGCTGAAGCCATAAAAGAGCATTAATTATATAAGTCTCAAACCTTGAGTTCTAGGTTGTAATATTCTGTGCAACCAAATGGGAAGTACACATTAAGCACCTTAGCTACAAGCCAGAGTACACTGGTGGTCTCAAGCAAAGGCACTTGTGCGACTGAGTTGCGAGCTATATTTACTTGAAAGAATGACTGAGCTGGGCTCGGTGGCTCAGCCTGTAATCCCACGCCTTGGGAGACTGAGGTGAGAGGATTGCCTGAGCCCGCGAGTTCGAGACCCACCTGGGCAACTTGGCGAGATCTCATCTCTACAATAAATCAAAAAAAAAAAAAAATTAGCCGGGCATGGTAGCGCGCGCCTGTAGTTTCAGCTACTTGGAAGGCTGAGGCGGAGGGATCGCCAGAGCCCAGCAGGTTGAGGCTGCGGTGGCTGGGAACGTGCCACTGCACTCCAGTCTGGGCGACAGAGTGAGACTCCGACTCAAAAAAAAAAAAAAAGAAAGAAAGAATGACAGGTAAATTAGGGTTATTCAGACTTGGGTATTTGGCAGACATTTTTCTCAAAAATGAGCTAAGTAAGCCTGTCACTTCAAAGAAAGCATCTGACAGTATTTGTTGCCAAGAATAAAATTCAAGGTTTCAAGTGAAAATTATGATTTTGGAAAACTTGTTGTCTGGCCCCATGAGCCAATGTGATTTTCTGTTTGTTTGTTTTCTGGATTTTTTTTGCCTCCCCCCCATTTGGTTTTATATTGTGTAATGAAATGTGCCAACTTTCGAAGACCTATGATCAATGCATGACATTACAAAATTATGCCTGGGTAAAAGACTCATTCAAAGTACAGGATTAGAACAATGATTTTAATGTAGTAGAGCATGAAAAGTTAGTTGGTATGGTTTTAGATTCCACACTGCAACTCACCTTTGAGAAACTACCACTTGTCAAGTTTTGGTGTAGTATCAAAAAAGACTATACGTAATTATCCTCAAAGACTATTCAGATACTTCTGTCTTTGCCAAACGCATGTTTGTGGGAGGCTAGATTTTCTTCATATAGTTCAATCCCAACATTTGGCAACAGATCAAATGCAGAAGCCAATATGAAAATCTGTCTGTCTTCTATTAAGCTAGACATTAAACAGATTTTCAAAAATGTAAAAACAAATGCCACTCTTCTCACTTGTTTTTTTTTTTTGCCCTAGAAGATATATTTTTTACATACTTATGTTACTTATGTTAACATGCAGTTTTTATCATTATTTTCCAATGTATTTTAAAATAAATATATTTTTAAAATATTTTAGTTTTAATTTCAGATTTAGGAAATAGCAAGTAGTCATAACCCTTATAAGCAAAAGCTCAGTAATTTGTACCAGTGAAAAGGAGTCCTAAGACCAAAGAATCTGAAAGCCTCTGCTACGGTTATATCTTAATTCTGTTGACTGACTTCAGGTGGTTGAGGAGAAAAGCTAAAAGAGCTATTTCCATACTTTTGTCAGAAGATTTCCTTCTAGTTCTGTCTTTTCTTCTCCAGTGGGAGATGAAACACAGTCCCTTGGCGGGTTCTGGTATCTGCTTTTGAGTTCTCTTTAGTTGCAGCTAAGTTAAGCCATTGTTCCACCATCACCGGGATGTAAGAGGCAACATGAGATTTCAGCAGGCACTGAAAGAGGTGTCTTTGATTAAAATGCAACCCTGCTGGTATAAAGTTTGACAGGACCTGGAGGACTCATAGCGTCTTGTGTCTTTGTTCACAAACACCGACAAAGCTGAGCCATGACTCCACAAAGAGTCAGGATCTGTGGTGACATTCCTCACATGTAAGATGAAGCAAAGTGCAGGAAACTGAGCTGTGATTCCTCAGGCTTTTGGCAGATGGGGGTTTAAATTTATAAATCATTCACCTTCCAACCTAAGTGTGTGACGATGGAGAATTTGGGGTCTAGTGGGAAGTTTAATAGGAAGTCACTGAACAAACATTTCTCTTGGCCAGTCCCAGAGCTAGGCTCTGGGAAACAGGAAGGGAGGCTGCGATATAGTGCCATGAATGTTTTTGTTTGTTGTTTGGTCAGCCTCACATCTATGACCCCTTCTTCTGGTAACAGGCTTGTGATTCTCTTTTTGGGTTACCATGTCACCCTATCCTCAGTCCACGTGTTTTGGGTAGAACTAACTCCAGCCTGGCTCTCAGGATAAGCATATTACCTAGGAATGACCTTGAAGATTATCCTAAGGCGTCTGAGGTTTGTCTGGAGACATTTTTGGTTGGGAATGAGGGGAGTATGACTAGATCTAGTCGGTGAGACCAAGCATGTTGCTAAACCACCTACAATGCACAGGACAACCCCCATGACTAAGAGGTATCCAGTCCTGAATGTCAAGATTGCAGAGGCGGAGAATTCTGATCAAAAGGTATTGGGAAGCCATTGAAGGGTTTTAAGCAGAGGAGCAATAAGATCTGAATCAATGTTTTAAAAGTCTAGTCAGATACCAGGTAGAAATAGATTTTTGTAAGAGGATAGCAGGAGATAAGCCAGAGGACTATTGCAATCACCCTTGTGAGAGAAGACTCTGGAAGTGTAGAAGGAGGTATGATCTGGAAATAAATATTTGGAAATCATCAGTTGTAAAAGGCAGAGCGTTGAGTGAGAATAAGAACCTCCAATAAAGCTGCGAAATATAAGAGAATAGGACCAAAGACAGAGCCTTTGGAAATATCCGGGCACAGCAAGTAAAATAATAATAATATATAACATTATGTGCCAGCTACTATGCTAAGTAATTTATGTGATAATATTTGACCCTTTTAACAACTCTTATTATTCACATTTTACAAATAAGAAAACTTAGACACAGAGAGGTTCAGTAACTGCCCACGGTCACACACGTAGCTATTATTGGAGACAGAATTTGAACTCAAATGATCTGACTCCATGGCTTTCCCCTGTAACCACTAAGCTATCTTCCTGGGCTGAGAAGAATCTTCCAAAAGAAAAATGACAACTCTCAAGAATTAAAAGAGAGTTAGAGAGATGAAGGAATGGGGTGATGTTCTGGGGAGAAGGAATAGCATGAACAAAGAACAAAGGTCTGGAGGCTAAAGAGAGCCTAGAATAAGAAAGAAACCAGAACATTTAGCAATGGTTAGAGCAAGGTTCAATTCGTGGGTGAGTGGAGTGCAGAAAACAACAAAACTGGAGCAGTTGAGAAGAGCTATGTCATGTAGATCCTTGAAAGGCATGTTAAGTTAGACTGTCCTGGGGGCAACAGAAATTCCTTGGAAAGTTTAAAGTGGAAGATCAAAAATCTGACATGATTCAGTTCTCATTTTTGAGGCTTATTTTGGCTGGAGTGTGGAGAATGAACTGGGGAATGAAAGATGAATATTTGAAGACTGGTTAAGAGGCCATAATGCAATAATTCAGTAATAATGTTAGATTCTCATATTAAGGAGGTAGTAGTGGTGATGATCACATTGGCCATTGCATTGGGAGATGTTTGAAAGTTGGAGGCAACATCATTTCCTGATTTTTTTTTTTCACGTAAGGGGTGAGGGAGAATGAGCTTAGGGGACTCTCAGGTTTTTGCCTGTGAGCTTTGAGTGGACAGTGATGCCTTTTACTGATGAAAAGTTTAGTGATGGGGAGATGGTAAGTTTGGTTTTGAAAATGAGTTTGCAGCTTCCTTTCCAATTTTCAAGTGAACATGTTAAGAGGGCCACTAGATACACTGCCCACAAACTCATGAGGGACATCTTGTCTAATTACTTCCACGTATACGCAGCTGTACATTTTGATCAGGAAACAGTCCAACATGTACATTCCAACCACTGCTAATTCTAATAGAAGTAACTGGTGAAAGGCCATTAACTGAGGTTCTGTGTGACAGATGAACTGATGTTAAAAGTCTGAATGTGGCATCAGGAGGTCACTGCCAGTCTAATTGGGCACAGATAGAGTTTACTGGGTCGTGGAAAGCAAGTTGTGCGTAACCATCGTTTCAGCCCTCTCTCCTTCCATTTCTGACTTATCCTCGGGTTTTGAGTGAACATTAAAGTATCCTTTCATGAATGGTGACCTTTAGAATTTGAAATGATGGTTTCTGGCTAATTTCCATTTCAGCCCTGGGGCTGCTGCTTGAAGCTCTTGACTAGTTTCTGGCCCGTGCTCTCAACCGTAATTTGGAAAAGGGCAGAGTGTTGTATTCATCCTTAAAATGTCCATCATTTGGATGGAGGATCATCATTTGTAATTGTGTGACCACACACTGTTTGAGGATGAAAAAATGTACAAGGTGCTGAACTTATGTCAATAACAAGATCAGACCAAATTTGTTCAGGAGAATTTGGGAACATTTTGTCCAAGGTCATAATAGAACAATAATGCTATTGTATCACCTAGAATTCATTCTGTTGCAAGTGACAGAAAAGCAAATTCTAATTGGCTTTAGGGTGGAGAAAGAGAGAGAGAGAGAGAGAGAGAGAGAGAAAGAAAGAGCACCCACCCTATTGGCTCAAATATCTGAATAACAGAGGTATGACTTGATGCAGGGATTTAATTCACATGTATGCTATTTCTCTCATCATTGTCTCCTCTGCTTCCTCTCTTCTGACTCCATTTCAGAGTAATGGATAGGATATTCAGAGATTCAAGATGGTGAACACAGCTTTCAGGGATATATTCTTCTATGTTTGAATCAAGCATAAGAATATGAATTTCTTTCCCAGCAAGCAAAGGTCTCATTGCATTTCATTGGCTTTAATTAGATCATATGTCTGTTACTGAACCAATCACTGCAGGCCAGAGATCCCAAGGGACTGGATTGGCTTAGGCCTGAGTAATGTGCTTTAACCTTAGAGTAAGAGGGGCATAGATCCCCAGAGATAAACAACAACTATGACTGATCGTTGCTACATGTCAGGCACTGTCTAAGCAAGATGCATGCTTTTTTTCATTTACTCCTCATAACAACTCTTTGAGGAAGGTATTATTGTTATCACCCTTTTAATGATGAGGAAAACCAAAATACAGTGAGATTAAGTAAATTGCCTAAGGACCCACAACTGGTAAATAACAAAACCAAGATATACAGAGAGGTGAAATAACCTCTCCAAATATCTACAGATGGGTCGGGTATGGTGGCTCATGACTGTAATCCCAGCAATTTGGGAGGTGGAGGCAAGAGGATTACCTGAGCCCAGAGGCTCGAGACCAGACTGGGCAACATGGGGGGAGCGCATCTCTACAATAAATAAATAAATAAATAAATAAATAAATAAATTAGTCGTATGTGGTAGCACATGCCTGTAGTTCTAGCTACTTGGAAGGCTGAGGCAGACTGATCACCTGAGTTCAGCAGGTAGAGGCTGCAGTGGCTGAGAGCGTGCCACTGCACTCCAGTCTGGGTGACAGAGTGAGACTCCTACGCAAAAAACAAACAAACAAAAAAAGACCTACAGATGGTAATCAATGGAGCCACAAGGCAAATTCAGGAAACCTTTCATCAGAACCTGGGCTCTTCACTACTCTATGACAACATCCTAAAAAAATCAGAATAGGATAACCAGAAGTCCACTAGAACTCAGAATTTCATAGTTACAGAGAACTCTCAAACATGACTTCATTCTTCCTCACAACTTTATAAATGGGACAGGACCTGGAAGCATGATTCCCATTTTCCAATGAGGAAACTGAGTTTTAAGTTGTGTGATGTGCTGTAGGTCAAACATCAGGTAAACAGTGGAACAAGAACTAGAATCCTATGCCTGCCTTTTCTGACCCTGCAGTAAAGTAACCTGTGAGCTTGGCAGGGCATGAAGACTAATACTGGGCATACTGCAGGCTAATCCTGCAGGCTTAACCTCTTGTGTTACCTCCTCAGTACTCTCCACCTATGCTTGTTACAGGCAGATATGAGAATCTGCCTATAACTCGAGAGGATGAGGTGGAAGGATTACCTAGGCTGGAGTGTGGTGAGTTGTGATCATGTCACTGCACTCCAGCCTAGGTGATTGCTCGACCTCCTTGGCTCAGGAGATCTTTCCACCTCAGCTTCCTGAGTAACTGGGACTACAGGTGCACACCACCATGCTTGGTTAGTTTTTTTAATTTATTTTTATTTTTTATTTTTGTGTAGACAAGGTCTTGCTATGTTGCCCAGGCTGTCTCAAACTACTGGGCTCAAGCAGTCATCTGCTTTGGCCTCCCAAAGTGCTGGGATTATAGGCATGAACCGCTGCACTTGGGCTTCTTTAATCTATATTTCTACTTCTGAGATCCTACCACACTGTTGTTTTAACTAACGTAGCTTCACAAGACCCTTACTACTAGAAGGGCATGTTCTCTTGAACTATTATTCTTCTTTATCAGCATCTTAGCTCTTATAATTTGGTTTCTCTAGCAAATATTCTGACTTCTGTCATGTTGCCAGAAAAAATGAGTACATTAACAAAAATTTAATTAATAACCTTATTTGGGCATAATCAATATCTTTCAAAATTAAGACTTCACATTTTTAAAACATAATATATCTTCCATTTATTAACATCTTTTATGTCTTTCAAAGAAATTGTAACATTTTCCTCATTTAGGCCTCAGCATTTATTTCTAGGTAGTTTTTGCATTTTTGGCTATTCATGTTAATGGATGGTGTTTTCCAGGATATTTTCCAAGTGGTTAGTATGCCTGGTAAGTGAGTAAGCTATGGTTAATTTGCTTGGAAGCTGCCTGACTGTTCTTACTGATGCCAACTGTATTTTAATTAATTTCATTTGGTTTTCCAGGTAAACAGTCATAATGTCTGCAAATAATAGGTGGAACTTTTTTGCCCGTGCTTTTTTCCTTGAACTGAGACTTAGACAATAGTGTTAAATAATGGTTGTGGTCAGAGACCACCTAGCCCCGCTCCTAACTGTAATAGATGCCTTGTGAACATTATTTCTCAAAGTGTAGGTACAGATCTGAGTATACCTACATCCCAGAATTTATACAAGCCTGGTGATCTGCATTTTAGCAAATTCCTAAGGTAATTCCTGGCCCCCTAAATTGAATAACTCCTCTAGGTTTTCACTATGAAGGATGGTATTTGCTATTGGATAGGTTTTGTTGCTCATGCTATCAGGATTTCTATCAATGTCTACTTAACTAAGAATTTTAGTCAGGCATGGAGGTTTACATTTTTGGATGTCTATTGAGATTTAATTTTTCCCCTTTGATTTATTAATAGGATAATTTATGTCAATGCCTTTTATATTAGCAAGCTCTCATTTTTAAAATAATTTCTTTGTTGGCATATTATATTTTTGATTGTAGAATGCTGAGATAGATTTGCTAATATATAATTTAGGCTTTTTCTATGTATTTGTCAATGGAATGTGCCTGTAGTTTGTCTTTTGGGTGTTATTTTTGTTATGGTTTAGAATCAGATTTGTAGTAACTTGATCAAATCATTTTCTATGGTCTGAAACAGACTAAAATGGGTGGAAATTTTCATATAAAACTCTCTGGACCTGGGGCCTTTTTGAAAGTGGTTCTTTGCCAACTTTTCTCATGTCTTATTTGTCTATTTTGAGCCTTTTTCAGGAGTCATTTTTGTTTCCTAGAAAATCATTCACTTCACAGAAATGTATAAACATTTTCGTATAGGGTGGAACAGTGTGATTGCTTATAGTTTATTTTCTTCCAAAACTCCCTTTTTTTCCTCTATTTTTCATTTGTCTCCAACTGCATTTATAATTGGTGTCATTTCTTCCAAGATGGTGCCATTAGTTGTCTTTCAGTCTTCAACTTTCAGGCTTTGAGTTTTCATTGCTTTTTGGGGTTTTAAATGTATTTTTTTTAAGAAGCTGGGAAGAGCAGCTTGAAGGCAGCCAACCAAATGCCATTTTGAGCAATACATTTTTGCTCTTGGGATTGTTTTAACCTAGATTTAAAATCTCATCTTGTTGAGATTGGCATGCTTTAATGTGAAGAGGTCCTTCTGGGATTCTCACTGCCATCCAGCAAAGTCACTAGACCTCTCAGATAAGTGTCATCCGCCAATGTGATTAACTAGTTTGCTATTTCGGTTCTCACCAAGTCATTGATAAAATCATTGAACAGGAAAAGTTCAAGGACATTGCAGTACGGTAAAGAATTAGCTAAGCATATACTGGTTTTGCCTTACAAACATAGGAATCATAATTCTGTTTTGTGAGATTCCCACCAAAAAAAGAAAGAAAATTAAGAATTAGCTAAGCATCATCATCAGAAGAAACACCCAAAAGTGTGATCTCACTTCAGGTTCACCAAGCTCCCTGAAAAGCCACATCCCCTAACACTGGTTGAGTGAATGTTGTTCACTCCTGCGATTCACACTCCTCAAGACATACTCTGGGTAAGGCACTGTGCTGGTCTTAGACATGCAAGAGTGAAAAGATATAGCCCCTGCCCTCAGGTATTTAGAGTACAAGAAAATCCTTTCTTAGGTCTCCTATAGCACAAGGTTACCTCACACCATTTATTTTTTTAATTTGCAAACACAGATTAAGTTCCCTCTTCAAAAATTATAAGAGTAACGCGTTTACTGCAACTAGTGAAAATACCAAACAATAAAAAAGAAGTAATAGTATCATCTGCTCTGTTCCCACCCTGCTTCACACCCTCCCTATCCCAAAGTCGCCACTTTTAATAGCTAGATGTGCTTCCTCCACACCTCTCTTTACCCTCAAAACACACACATGCATGCATGCACAGGAGAGGGGATGCCTTTTACAATGCAATCTGAGCTGGGAGTGATGGGATGTTCCTGTAGTCCTAGTTATTCGAGAGACTTGAGCCCAAGAGTTTGAGTCCAGCCTGGGCAATATAGCAAATGAGACTCCATATCTTTTATTTTTATATTTATTTTCTTTTCTTTACTTATTTTTTCAAGGCAGGGTCTTACTCTGTTGCCTAGGCTAGAATGCAGTGCCACAATTATGGCTCACTGCAGCTTTGAATCCCTGGACTTAAGCAATCTTCCCACCTCAGCATCCCGAGTAGCTGGGACTAAAGGCATGCACCACCATGCCTGGCTAATTTTTGTATTTTTTTTTTTTTTTTTTTTAGAGTTGGTTTCATGTTTTTACTATTGTGAATAGTGTGGCAATAAACATGCATGTGCAAGTGTCTTTTTTGTAGGATGATTCATATTCCTTCAGGTATGTTCCCAGGAGAAGTATTGCTGGATTGTATGGAAGGTCAATTTTTAGTTCTTTTAGGAATCGATTTTTTTTTTTTTGGTATTTTTTGTAAAGACAAGGTCTTACTATGTTGCCTAGGCTGGTCTCAAATTCCTGAGCTCAAGCAATCCTCCCACTTTGGCTTCCCAAGGTGTTGGGGTGACAGGCGTGAGCCACCATACCTGGCCACCATTCCTTAAAATAACAATAATAGTAAAGTCTAAAAAGTGTAAAATAAAGCTTAAAATAAATAAAGAAATCACATTGTAAATATTAGCCTGCCACTTGCTTTTCTCTCTTAATACATCATGAATATCCTTCTAGGTCAATAAACACTGCAAATCTAACTTGATCTTTTTAATAGCTACCTAGTGTTCCATAGAATGAAGTCACTTCAGTTTATTCAACCTTTTCCTTGTCAATGGGCATTCGCCTTGCTTCTAGTTTTTATTGTTGTCGTTGTCATTCTTGTCAGATGCTGAATGGCAACATGTGTCGTCATGTACTGGGGCTCTATATTTTCTTGGCTAGATTACCAAAAGTGAGATTGCTGGATCCATAGGGGCATGGGGTTATCATCTGAATAGATATTGACAGGTTATTACCTAAAAGACTGTAGCAAGAAAAGGGTGATTATCAGGCAAATGTCTTAATTATCAAAATAAAGAACCCACTAAAAATAAATTTTAAAAATTTTACTTTTAAAATGAGAACCCCTGGAATGGATTGAAAGTACATTTAGGAGTCCCAAGTTTCAGTGGTCCCCAGCATTCTCTGTTGCCATCACCATGCCAGCCCCAGGAGGAACAGCTCTGAGAACAATAAAAGAAACAGCAAAGCCATGTATCGAATGCCACCCTGGAAAGATGCTAATGCCTTAGGTACATATCTTCCATTTCACTCTCATTTCTATTCAAGAGAAAGACACTATGACTAACCTCATTTTACAGAAGTGGAAACTGAGACCTAGAAAAGTTAAGTCACTCTTTCAAGGTCATACATCTAGTAGGTGGGATAGTAGAGATTTGATTTCAGTTCTGCCTGCCTGTAAGACCTATGCCCTTAGCCACTGTGTGGGATTTCTTTCATGGATGTCGTTACTGAGGATGTTTCATTAGAACCCAAGGTGATGTGAACTCTGATGTTCACCTTGAACAATGGCAGGGGCCAAGTCTTGCTTCCTGCTGTGAAGGTGCTATGCTCCTATATGAAACCCTTGCCGTGAGTCCAACCTCCCCATAGGGTGTTTCCCATTCAGAGAGAACTTAGTGCACTTGTGGGTGCCCCCAGGACACTCTGGTTGACATATTCGGTGCTTAGAAGTCAGGTTTCTACTCTCTTTCCTTTTATTTCTCTTCCTTTCTCAAAACAAAACTGAAGCAATTAAAAGGAGCCATTGGTTTGACTTTTCCCCGTTCTTTCATGACAGCCGACAGATACCCATGATTAAAAGTATCTCTGGAGTCTAATGACCTGGAATGGAAACCAACTCGTTAACCTTGCAATTTTTCTGAGACGTGCCCAGTCTCATGGTCTTTCTGGCGGCATAATCATCCTACTCGGTGTCTTGTCTCATGTACTCATGCATTTTCTCCCTGGGGACAGATCTATGCCTCTTGGCTTACAGGTCTTAAAGAAACCTGCAGAATACTGGGCAAATATTGAGACTCAAGTAAATCCAACAGTGGTTTTGTTTTTTTTTTAAAGCAGGATTTATTGAGAAGACAGAACAGCTCCCACAGTGGGAGGGGACCCGAAAGGGTTGCCCAACAGTGTTTTAAAGTAAGATTAATAAGCATTGATGAGGGAGAGGGAAAATGAATTCACATTTATTGAAGGCCTACTATGTGTTAGGCATTGTTCTGGAACTTAATAAATGTTAACTCTGTGAAGAAGGGATAATAATTTCCATTGTATAGAGGAGAAAAATGAAACTGAGCAGAATCAGGATAACTTAGCTAGGACTGTAGAACGAGCAATGAGAGTGGTGGTGGTGATGATGATGATAACTTATTGTTTAACATCTTCAATGAATAGGCACTATGCTAAGAGCTTTGTTTGCACTCTCTCATTTAATCTTCACAATAACCCTATTAACGTCCCCTTTTACAGATGGTAAAATTGAGGTCCCAAACATTCAGTGACTTGCTAACGGCAGTCTATTAGTAAGTGTTTGAGCTGGGAAATGAATCCAGATCTTCTTGCTTCCGTAGAAGCATCTCTTTCCCTTGCTTTGGAAGTGAAGGCCATGGTGGTAGTTATTCAAATTTAAACATTCAGCTTCCTGGAACTCTTCTAAATGTAGTTTCATGCAGCTTCACAGAAGGCCAGGCCTTTGGGAAAAGATACCATATCTACTGTCTTTTCCCCTTCATCTTCTGGGCTCTGTGGGCAACACTTTCATGGCAAGATTCTGCATCCTGTCTCATGGCCACACATACTGTCTGTGCTTGGCACAGCCTGCTGTCTCCATGGAACATCTGCGGCTCACTACTAGTGTGAGTGATTCTATTTTCCACACATCCCCAGCTCGTTAGAAAGCAAGGCTCCTATTTGTTGGTGGATGTTTGCAATCTGAAGCTGAAATACTGCAAAACGATGATTGAGCTGATTCACACTGGGAGAGAGTCTGTGACACATAAACACATACACGCACATGCACCCGGGACACTTAATTAGTAAGAATTGATCTCTGACCCGATCCAAATGGTATGGTGACTTTTTCCACGGAGGGGCCGTCTGGCTCCTGAGAACAGTTGCCCAGCCAGGAGCTCTGCACGCAGCAATGGTGGTCCTTCTTGGCCAGGATTGCAGCCTAAAATTCCTCTGGGCCATGCAAATAAAGTGTCAGTGTCCTATGGTAACACTCTGTCAACAAAGGTAGCAAGAAAGGAAGTAGACACCATCGCCCTCCTAACCCCAACCAACCCAGGGCTCTACAGAAAGAAAAAACTGTCCCCTCTCCTCCTTTATGAATTCGCCTTAGAACTTCCTCAACGTTCCTCTCTGATTTTCCACTTCTGGTCTTTGGCCAAATGCAATCTTTAAAAATACACATTTGGCAAGAATCTGCAAAAAAATCCCTTCAGATTGTTATGTGATGGTGGGGAAAAGACACATTTTTTTTAAACTCTAAAAAAAGCACCTTAGCATTTTGTAGGCTTTTATAATTCTGAAACAGCTGAAATGCTAAAACTTTCAAGTTGGCAGGAATGAAACTGAAATCTGCAAAGCGGGTTCAATTTGACAGGAGTAGGAGCCTTGCATTTCATAGGGCTTTGATGAGCTTGTGGGTCTGAGCCATCAACACAATGGATAGCCACCCACTCGCAGGGAGCCCTTCATGCCTGGGTCTCCGTCTGACTTCCAGCTACATGTGGGGCTCACTCTGAGACATACTCTGGGGTCAGTCCATGAAGACTACTTTATTGTTCTCTTAGCCACTGGTAGCATGACAGAGTGAAGTTAGGGATTCAGGCTGTGGAACCAGACTGCCTGATTTTACTGTACAGCCTTATTCACTTCACTCCTCTGTGCCTCAGTTTCCTCATCTGTAAAATGGGAACAATCGTTACCTTATGGGATTGCTGTGGAAACCAAAGGAGTTAATTTTTATAAAATCCTTTAGAAGAGTTCCAAGGCTATGATAAATATTCAATAATGTTAGCTATTATTTATTAGCAAATAAAACTCAACTATGAAGAAAGATTTGGGGCGGTGACTAAGAATGGTGGAAAGCCCAGTCCTGGGATATTAGAAGCTTGGGCAGGTGTAAAGTTACGGCAAAGACCATGATAGATAAAGAAGACTTATTATGTGCCAGAAACTTTACTGGAACATTCAACATCAACACACTGAATTAACATTTTGAATCAACAAACATTTCGTATATTGTTGATTTATACTCATCTTGTTCCAAAAAAAATTGAAGGGAGGGGGCTGTTCTAGTTATACAAAATAAGACAAGATAGTTAATTTTTAAATTGGACTAAGAAAGAAAATATGGGAACAGAACACAGCCAAGCATGAGTCTACATATGCATGTCATAATGAACCACATTTCTGCTGTAAACCAAGCTCCCTCGCAGCCCCTTGACTAAGGGAAGCCTGGTCAATTGCTTGTCTGCAATGCTCAGAATGCAAGAACAGCCAGGGCTAAGCAGACTTACAGTCAAGCTGACCTGAGCTGGCAAGGAGGCTCCAAACCTTTTCCCTGGACAAATGACTTAATGTCTCCGAGTTTAAGTATCATCACCTACAATGGGGATACTAAGTGTAGTCATAGGTTATTTTGAGAATAAAATGAAATATTATATGTAAAGTGTTTATCACAGCCCCATCCATTTAGCAAATGTTCAATAAACAGTAGCCGAAATAAACAAATAAAATTTAGAATTTAGAGACACACACAACTTTCCTTGGTGGCAAGATTCGATAGGAATATTTCCTTCCTAAAAGGACAATGTGTCACATAATAAAATATGGTGTCGCTGAGCACAGTGCCTCATACCTATAACCCCAGCACTCTGGGAGGCCAAGGTGGGAGGATTGCTTGAGTCCAGGAGTTCAAGACCATCCTGGGCAACAAAACAAGACCTCATCTCTACAAAAAATAGATTTAAAAAAAATTAGTCAGACATGGTGGCACGAGCCTGTTATCCCAGCTACTCAGGGGGCTGAGGTGGAAGGACTTCCTGAGGCGAGGAGGCTGAGGCTGCGGTGAGCCGTGGGTCATGCCATTGCTCTCCAACCTGGGTGACAGGGTGAGAACCCAACTCAAAAAAAAAAAAAGAAAGAAAGAATAGAAAAGAAAAGAAAAAAATATGGTGTCATGGTGTCCTCATGTCCTCAGTGGGAACAGACGGCAAAATTTTCCAGGCAATGATGCACAATGCTTAAAAGCATGGCAGAAGAATGGGTTGATCCCTGGCTGTGCCACTTACTAGCCATGTGACCTTGGGCACATCATTTCACTTTCCTGGGATTCAAATTTTCCATCTGTAAATAGACAAAATGATAGTACCTCCCTCACCGGGTTGTTATGGAAACCAAATGAGGTTATAATTGGTAAAGCATTTAGCATAGTTTTGGCATGCAGTTAGCACTCAATGGCCAAATTGTTTGTTGTTGTTGTTGATAACAACACTGTGACTCATCATTGCTGGTCTGGCTTGATCCAGAGGGACAATCAGAATACCTGGGAGAGCAGGTAACCTACATATCCTGCAACTCTCACTGGATATTACTCCTCTGGCAACGACTGTGTGCCAATGCACTTAAAAATGTGTGGTCCAGCGTACGTTCAAGTGCAGCTAGTTTATCTTGTCAACTGAGTAAAAACCATAGAGGCTTAAATGATCAAGTGAGGGGTGAAAACAGTATTCTGTAGGGAAAGAAGAGAACAGGCCATACAAGGACCTGGGCCTGAATAAAAGGCCTCTTCAGGATCCTCCTTAGAAAGGCTGTGTTGTGAAAGGCAGTTATGGGCTATTATGGTCTAATGGTTAGATGCATGGTATAGGGAATCAGACTGTTTTGGATTTAAGATCTATTTCCACCACTTACTGGCTGTGCTATGTAGGACAAGTTACTTAACCTCTTTGTGCCTCAGTTTTCTCATCTGTTAAAAAAAGGGGGAGTGAGACAATAATAGTGTCAACCTCATATAGCCGTGATAAAGATTCAATGAATTGGTACATGTAAGATGTGTTCAACAGGGGCATATGATAAAGCCAATCTAAGTGTTGATTGTTAATATCAAGGAATGAATGGAAGGTGAGAAACTGAAGATAATATGGGGGTAAAGCAAAGGGTTAAGGAGGATGAAATTTGGAAGGGAGGCAGAATGGAGTGAGTTTGTTTCAGGATGCGCCAGTGGGGAGTGAGAGACTGAGGTACATGAGAGGTGGTTATTGATGAGGTGAGGACGTTGGGGTAACAGATGAGACCAGCTTCTGGGCACAGGTGGAGAGGATAACCGGGCATGCGGAGGAGGAAGGCATTTAGGATGAGCAAGGTGGCAGCTAAGTTTAGCGCTGGAAGGGAGGGATTTGAATATGCATGTACTGTCCTGCTGTGCCAAACAGCTTGATTTTTCAATCGCTCCTGGGGGAGAGTCATGAATGGAGAAACAGAGTCAGCAGGAATCCCTGTGTTGAGTGCAGTTCGTGATTGTTCCTTCTGGGTTCCAGCCATGGCTTCCCCAGGCCCTCTTTAGGGGGTCAGAGAGGGACTTTCCTTCCCTTTGTTAAGTGAAACTGTGTGTTTAGGAACATTGGATCAGCAGGGAGCCGGGCACTGATTTCTTTCTGACATGAAGACATTTTGGTCTTTGATCATAGCTTGTAGACAACCAGAAATGGAAAAGGGTCCACACTAGTCTCCTTTGCCATCCCTGAGGCTCAAATTCCTTCCGTCCTGCCTTCCCCTTAATCTCTTTCTCTTTCTGTCTCTCCCATCCCCTCTCCCCAGCCTTTCTCTCCTCTCCCCTTCTTCCTCTCTACTCCTCTTCTCCGGTTCCCTCTTTATCTCTCTCCCACAAATCTATATTCAGTTTCTGTCTTCCAAAAAGAAAAAGTGAGTAGGAGGACAAATTGTTTAAAAGCAACGCAGCTATTTTAACAAAATGCTTTTTCCTTTGAGTCAGTCCTAAGAAATTTGGGTAAAAGCTAAGCCGGAATGAACCAAAAAATAATCCTAAAAAATGAGATGGATTAGGGAAGAGTCTAAACTCCCCCAGATAGAATGGGGAACAGGAACAGGAAAGAACAGAGAAGATGTAAAGACCAGTGTATCAGAAAGGAAACCAAATGAAGGAGTTTGACAAGAAGTTTTGGAAGCCTGCAGAAAGAAAGCAAGACATTTATACATTTATTCAATCACTTGATGTTGAGTTCATTTCGTGAAAAATACCTGGCTTATGGGAACATATGGATGATGGCTTGTGTAGGCATGGCCATTCAGATCTTGACCACTGAGGACATAGGTCCCCTCCTAAGCCAATAAGTCATTGTCCCTTAATTTTTTTTTTTGAATCAAGGTCTCACTCTGTCACCCAGGCTGGAGTGCAATGGCATGATCACAGCTCACCACAGCCTCCAACTCTTGGGCCCAAGTGATCCTTCTGCCTCAGCCTCCCAAGTGGCTAGGACTTCAGGCACATGCAACCACACCTGGCTAATATTTTTATTTTTTGTGGAGAAGAGGTCTTGCTATGTTGCTTAGGCTAGTCTCAAACTCCTGGGCTCAAACAATTCTCCAGCCTCAGCCTCCCAAAATGCTGGAATTACAGGCACGAGCCACCATGCTCAGCCATGACCCTTGAATGTCAAGGTCCTGGATCTGTCAAGAAATTATTTGAAATCTTCTGTGTTAGAAGAAGCAAGAATCTTAGCTCGAGTCTCAGTTCTGCCCCTAATTTACTCTGTGCCCTGAAAAAAAAGTGCCATTTGGGGTACTCTGTTTTCTTCTTTACAGAATGAGAGGATTGGACTGGATGACCTCAAAGGTCCTCCAACTCTGGGTGCTCAGTGTTTGGTTCTTTTCACTCTACTTGACAGCCAGTGAAGGGCACAGACTTGGGAGCCCCACTGCCTGCATTTGAATCTTGCCTCTACGCCGGGTGGCAGTGAATCTTTGAACACATTCCTTTGAGCTCTCAGGGCTCTCCGTTTTCTCACCTGTGAATTAGCTAACAATAGCGTTGTTCACTCTACTTTTTCTCTTCCCATTCAAAAAAGTGTATCAACTGAGCAAGAACAAAACCTGTCCTCATTTATAAAAATAAAAAGTGCATCACTTGCACTGTTTAAAACCCACACAAGTATTAGTAATAACGATTCTTGCGATACCCTTTACAATGAGTAGTGGAGTCGTCTGAAGCCGAGACTTGGTTGTTCCTCTGATCTGGTTCCATTTCAGTTTCAGTTGAGAAAGCTGAGGATCAGAGAGGCAAATCTATCTGCCCAGCACCGGTAAGCAGATGTTCCTGAGTCCTTGCAGAAAGAGCTGAGGGGGACCTAGAAAGGAGAAGTCCTTTTTCACTTCAAGAACCTGCATCTGGTTTTGGGATTTATACTGGAAACATTATGGGTAGGGTAGGGGATGGGGCAGGCTTAAATCATCTGGAAGAGTGTATAAACTGTTTCTTTTTTAGGTCCCCTTGTCTCTTGTCCCCATCCATCCTCTTCCTCCAGCCTCTTCCTTGACAGCAGGATTGTGTTTTCATAGGAAATTGCTCCTGCCTTATCTCCCTTCTGAGAAATTTTGCTGCTTCTGAAAAGATGTATTCTTCCACAAACCTGGTGTTGCACACCTGATTGTAGGTGCAGAAGCAGGAAGGAACACCTATGAAGTAGTAAAATTGCTTCCTTTTACTTATCTGCAAACTCTTAGCTTAGAGAAGGCACTGGAAGAAGCCTCCAGAATGTCTCCCCTCCAGGCAGTGAGAGAGAGTGAGGGCAGCATCCCCTTGGCTTGGGAATGAGAAATCCCCTGAATCAGCCAACCTGAAGGGACACAACACCAACCATCCCTGCTGGTAGCAGAGCCACCTGTGCCAAGGCCTAGGGTCCCCAGCCGCTGTTCATTAATGCTACCCACAGGCCGAGGGAGAAGTCTGTCTGCTTTGACGGGCAGAAGGTCCAGGTTCCGGGGCACTGGAGGAGATAATTGTCTTTATAGCCAGGGGATGCTTGGCAAGGAGGTCAAGTGACTTACACACTCCAAAAGGTCTAGGCAGACGACGATGATGAAACCATATTGTCCTTAACTCCTGGCAAAACAAACAAACAAATAAAGGATATTTTAGAAGAACGGATTATAGAAATGTGAGGGGAATGAGACCTGGAATTTCACCAGTGACAAGAGTCTTGTGACAGTTTCTCTGGAAAACTTAGAGAAAAAAAAAAATTATTGCCCTGCATATTTCATGGGGCTATTGTGAGAATTAAATGAGATACTAGGTGTGAAAGAACTTTGAGAACAATATCTCACTTCATTCACTCATCATCCACATGATAGACAGCAAGTATCACTAGATGTCACTCACTAGGGCTAAAGTGGTGTTAGGAGGGCATGGTCACTGCCCTGGCGGGACAATGGTGAGCCCCTGCAGTTGGCACTGAGGCAGTTTTCCTCAGGAGCACTCCCCAGAGGCCAAGCCCCAAACTGCCACTTGCCAGTGTAGCAGGAAGTTCAATCTCTCTTTCCTGGAGTTCACTCAGTTCCCAGTTCAGTCCGGGGTGTAAGTGATCAGTCCATGTTCCTCCAGACTTGTACCCTGTCCTAAAGTTCAGATGTGCTGCCTGGAGGCTACGATATGTCACCACTGCCACTGAGAGGCTAGCTTCAGAACGGGCCTTCACTCTGCCAAGAGCCCTGGTGTGCCTATTGGGACAGGGAAACTTCAAACAGATTCTCAGCTTGCTACTCCTGGTGAATGGCCACTAGATCTGTGTCTCCAGAGATAATGCAAATTCTACCTAGGCTATTTTATTCTTTAAGATGTGAATAATAAAAGCAACGGGCATGTGTTGAGTGATTTTGCAATGTGTGGGCTAGGTATTGTTTTAAACGTGTTTTGCACATTAATTCATTTGGTGCCTGCAACAACTCTAAGAGGTAAGTATTAGAATTGTCTCCATTTTACAGATGAGAAAACTGAGGCTTGGCGAGGTTAAGTAACCCTCCTGGGTCACAGCCAATAAGCAACAAAGCCAGAATTTGAATCAGAACCATCACCTTTAATTACCATACCCTACTGCCTCTAAGGGGGAGAACGATTTGCACTAGTTGTTTCACACAAAAATAAGACATACAGATCTTTAAATTCAGGTCCAAGTCTGCACCCAAGATAGCAAGGCCAGGACCGCTTCCCCACTCCCCCACGCCCCCACTCCCCACCCCACCCTCACCCCCCATCCCACCCCCACCCCCACCCCTCCACCCCTGTCCACCAGCTCACAATTGTCATTCCTTCTCTATGACCTGCCTCCCCTTCCACCCTCAGGGTGACTTCCACCTAGAGATTTGCATGTCCTTCCACACCATTAGCTGAGTCAAATGTCTCCCCCCACCACCCCAGTTTCCACAACTTTCCATATTGATCTCTTTCTGTAAATTTGTCCTCTGAACTTGCAGCTCTTCCAGACCTGCATATCAACTGTCTCTCTTGCAGAAAACAAAATTAAACCTCTTCCTCACCAGACACCCAGCGGTGCACAAAAAAATTAATCAATTACAGTTGAGATAAGAGCTGCAGAGAAGCAGCTCACAGGGCTGTGGCGATACTACTGTTATCTCTGAGACACTCCTGAACCGTGCTCTGGAGAGGAAGGTCTGGGCTTGCTGGGTTGTGTGCTCATCCTGCAGATATTTCAAGATCTACAGCCTCCTTCGTAATGCTGTTCTTTCCTCTCTTCTTCTCTTAAGAAAAGATATTAAAAAATTAACCCTCCTCACTCCTTGGTGTGCATGACAACTACCACTGGGTCTGCATCATTAGATTACCTTTCTATTATAAAACCAGGATTCTCAAAATGCCATCAAAGGGAAGAGAGAGGGGTTGCTTGGTGTCTACGCGAGTTGCAGAAGCCTAGGGGAAGAGGTGATGGCCTGGGCCAGAAGGCTTCATCATCCATTCAGGGTCTGCCAGGCATTTGGGGTCTCCAAATGACACGGACCTGTAATTGCCCCTCCAACAGGGACAGGAGCTGAGAGTGCAGCCAGGGTGGCGGTCCTCCGTCCTAGCTGTCCAGGAGGCTACCTGAGGAATACTTAAAAAATCCTGATGTCTGCCCCCTCCTCCAGAGCTCCCTAAACTAGAATCCTGGGCAACAGCATGTTGTCAAGCTTCTCTGGGGATTCCCATGAGCCACTGAGTGAGAACGAGTGTGCTACAGGGGTCTGGGCTTCCAAAATCCACAGCCCCCACCCTGTTGACTTAGAACTGCAAACAAGAGAGGACATGGAGCAAGCTGAACAGAGACAGCATCCTCCCATCCACTCACTCACTCACTCACTGACCCACTCACTCCACACTCACTCACTCCATAAGTGTTTATGGAGAACCCACTAGGCAGGTCAAAGTGTCCTTCAGACTTGGCAGCCTGAGCAAACAGAAATCTCTTAGAAGCTCGACTTTAGAGCCTGAGACCTCTGAGAGTCATCTAAGAAATGGAGCATAAAGTGATGAATAGGTGGAAGAAGGGGCAGAACATCTCTGCAATTTTCTAGAAGCCATGCAAACTACTTTGTTCTCTGTTTCTCAGATGTGGTCAGCAAGAAAACCCTTGCCCTGAAAAGGCTCTCCCCACAGCTGGACCCTATTGCAAAGCTACTGCCACAGTGGCCTGAGTGAGAGTCCTTGGCCTAGGCCTGGAGCCTGGAGGCATGAGTCTTTTCTTTTTTACAAAAGATCTGTCTATCTATCCATATATATATATAATTGCTTTTCTTTTTTCCTACAAAAGTAATGCATTATTCATCATCAAAAACTTTGAAAACAGGTTGGGCGCAGTGGCTCATGCCTATAATCCCAGCGGTTTGGGAGGCCAAGGTGAGAGGATTGCTTGAGGCCAGGAGTTTGAGAGAGGTCCAGGAAATGACATATCTAAAAATAAAAATTAAAAAGTTAGCCAGCTGTGATGACACGCGCCTATAGTCCCAGCTGCTTGGGAGGCTGAGGCAGGAGGATCCCCAGACCCTAGGAGTTCAAGGATGTAGCGAGCCATGATTGTGCCACTGCACTCCAACCTGGGTGACAGAGTAAGATCTCAATTAAAAAAAAAAATAGAAAATACAAATTAGCTTGAAAGTAACTAGTAATAATTATCCTCTTATTTTCTTAGCCCAAAGATAACCCCCATTAAGCATATACATATTTACATTTTCTACTCTTTTTTTTTTTTTTTTTTTGAGTTGGAGTCTCACTCTGTCGCCCAGACTGGAGTGCAGTGGCCGCTCCCGACCACCTCAGCCTTGACCTGCTGGGCTCCGGCGATCCTTCCGCCTCAGCCTTCCAAGTAGCTGGAACTACAGGCGCGCGCTACCATGCCTGGCTAATTTTTTGATTTATTGTAGAGATGAGGTCTCGCTTGCCCAGGCGGGTCTCCAACCCGCAGGTTCAGGCAATCCACTCACCTCAGCCTCCCAAAGGCGCGGGATTACAGGTTGAGCCACCGAGCCCGGCTCCAACATGCCTGTTGTCTTCATCGTGATCTCCTGGATTGTAAACCCAAGACTGATTTCTGGTTGTGCAGACCTCCCCTGACCCTGCTGCTGACCCATGGTGACAGAAGGCTCTGGACTCACCAGGCTGTTCAGATCTTGCCTTGACATCCACATTTTCAATCATGTTGGCTAGTGTTATCTCTCTATGTATAAAAGGTTAGCATTATAATTTGGTGAGAGTTGGATATTAATATCATTTGAAATGTTAGTTACCTGACTTTTGAAAACCTAATCATGATTTTTAAATATCTACTGTCTTAGTTCATTTTCTGCTGCTAGAACAGAGTACCACAGACTGGGTAATTTATAAACAATAGACATTTATTTAGTTCATAGTTCTGGAGGTTGGGAAGTCCAAGAGCAAAGTGCCAGCATCAGGCAAGGGTCATCCCATGGCAGAAGGTGAAAGGTGGAAGTGGAGCACAAGACAGGAGAAATTGGACCAGACTTATCAGGAAACCACTCACTCGAAAATTAATCCACTCCCATGATAATGGCATCAATTCCTTTATGAGGGCAGAGCCATCATGGCCCAATCATCGTCCAAAAGCCCTACCTCTTAATGCTGTTACAATGGTGAAAGAAGGTACTTATAGAAACCCAGAACAGACTTAGTTTAGCGTAGTCTCTTTGCCTCAACATAACCATTTTTGCTTAGACTTTACTCCTGATACGTTTTGAATCTAACACAGGTTAGGCATAGATAAATTTCCAACAGGCAGGTTTTAGGAAGTGTTCAGACATTCTACTGCAGGCCAAGCATCAGCCTACCCCCTCGGCAAATCTCCATCAGACGCAGACCAGGACAGCCCAATCTTTCAATTTATGGTTTAGCATAATGATCTCTGGTAAACTTTCAGGTTCCTTGTAAGATCACCTCTTGGCTGGCCAAAGCCATAGAAATGATAATAAGACCACCTTTTGGTCAAGGAATTTGTAGATTGCAAACGTCTAACAAGTCTCTTACAGGAAAACCCCTTCCCTTTATCTCCTCCCGTCCAGCCCACCACCTGAGGGCAGGAGATGATAATGTCTAGCAACCTCAAGATCTAAGACTCAGGTGACTAAAATCAACACAAAGACTTACAGCCCTAGACACTTCTTTGGGCCAAAATTCCTCCTTCCCAGAAGCCCTTAAATATACCCATTTCATTGCTTTTCGAGGCCACATTTGCCTCTGAGCGTC
>CAUYQG010096863.1:0-14764 GCA_963574415.1 Tarsius wallacei
GTGAGACTCCCAACTCAAAAAAAAAAAAAAAAAAGAACTCATAGAGCTATAAAAAACTACGGTGTTTCATATTCACTAGGATGGCTATAATTAATAAACAGGAAAAACAAGTGTTGGTGAGAATGTGAAGAAACTTGAACATTTGTATGCTGCTGGTGGGAATGTAAATAAAATGTTGCAGCTGCTATGGAAATCTACCCTAGAAATTTAGGGACAGATTAATATCAAAAATTCAATCAAAACAATTCATCAGAGTAACAGAAAAGACACAAGAGCATTTTGACAGATGTAGAAAAAAATTAATAAAATCAACACCAATTAGTAATAAAAATTCTTAACCAACTAGGAATAGAAGGGAATTTCCTTAATTTGATAAAGAATATTGACTTTTTAAAAAAAATTCTACAGCAATCATTTAATGGTGAATTACTTAGGGTTTTCCCCTGAAACTGAGAATGAAATCATAAATAAGAAAAACTATAAAACAATAAGAAAACGATAATTAATCCAATTTTAAAAAGGCCAAAAGACTTTGACAGATATTTCACAAGAGCATATCAAAATGGCTAATAAACATGAAAGGATGTTCAACTTTACTAATCATCAAGGAAATGCAAAATTACTCTTAATAGTTTTGTTTCTGGATAGTCAAAAGTTATATGAGGATTTCTGACGGTACGGTGGGAAAGGGTCAGAGCCTCTAACTCCACATTGTTCAAGGGTCAACTGCACTTTATTGCTAAAAAATGCTAATGATCTTCTGAGCCTTCAGTAAGTCGTAATCTTTTTGCTGGTGGAGGGTCTTGCCTCAGTGTTGATGGATGTTGACTGATCAGAGTGGCAGTTGCTGAAGACCTTCTGTAAAGAATCCACTATTCTAGATGCCATGAACATTTGTGATTCATGGGAGGTCAAAATATCTATTAACAGTTTGAAAGAACTTGATACCAGCACTCAAAGATGACTTTGAGGTTCAAAATTTTCACTGTGGCAATTTCTGACAATAAGACAATAAAGTTTGCTGCATTAATTGATCCTTCTTTTCACAAAATATTTTTCTGCAGTATGTAATGCTGCTGCTGCTTTTTAAACTAAGTTTATGCAATATTCTAAATCTATTGTTGTCATTTCAACGATGTTCACAGCATCTTCACCAGGAATAGATTTTGTTTTAAGAAACCACTTTCTTTGCTCATTCATAAGAAGCAATTCCTCATCCATTCAAGTTTCATCATGAGATTGCAGCAATTCAGTTACATCTTTAGGCCCACTTCTAATTCTAGTTTTCTTGGTATTTCTATCACATATGTAGGTACTTCCTCTACTGAAGTTTTGAACCTCTCAAAATGTGTCTGTGTATAGAGAAAGAATGTACTGAATTTAGAAGAACACGTTTCGGTTAGTAACATAAATGAAGTTATCATTGAGGTAAGTAATATGTTCTATACTTTTGCTGCAAAAGTCTTAGAGCTAAGAATGGTCTGCACAAGTATCACTCCTACTTGTTAGAGCCATGGGATCCTCACCTCATCCTACTGACATAATGTTCAAAATCACAGATAAGTAAAGTATACCATCAGGGGCAGAGAACAAGTGGTTTTGTGAATTTCACTCTGGGACAAGGAAGAGCTTGGGAGGAGTGAGAAAAGGGGACAAAAAGTGAGATGATATAAGGAAGAAATATGGTAATAAAGAAAAGGAGTCTAAGAAAATGGTGACCAGAATAATAAACCTAAGTGCTCATGAATACACAAAACCTTGTCTATCCAACTTGGTTAACAAAGTTAAAAAAGACAGCCTGAATTGGTAGGCACTAGAAATCACTCTCTTATGAACTACCATACATTGTTATCAACTCCACAGTCTTCTGCCTTGATGTTTCTGTCTGTCTTTTCCTGATATCAAAGAAGGTCAAGTCCATTTAAAAAGGGAAGAAGAATAAGTCAAATAAGCAGTCAAAATATCTTGGTCTCCCTAACAGACAAACTTTTTGAAGAAGTTGTCAGTTCCTACGGTATCTCCATTTCTGCAACTCTCCATCATTCCTCTATCCACTCTAGTTTGGTTTTCAGCCCCATTGCTCAATCAAAATAGCTCTTGCTTAGAGCAATCTTGCAAAAAAAAGACATAAAAGGCATTTAGAGTGGCAAGGAGGAAGTCAAACTATCCCTGTTCACTGATGACATGACTGTATACCTAGAAAGCCCTAAAGACTCCTCCAAGAGGCTTCTATACCTTCTAAACTACTTCAGTAAAGTCTAGGATACAAAATCAATGTATAAAATCGGTAGCATGTTTAATACCGAAGCCAAGAACCAAATCAAGAGCTTCAATCCCATTTATAACACACACACACACACACACACACACACACACACACATACACAATAACTAAGAACATACCTAACCGAAGAGGTGAAAGATCTCTATAAGGAGAACTACAAAACTCTGATGAAAGAAATTGTAGAGGACACAAATAAATGGAAGACATCTCATGCTCATGGATCAGAAGAATCACTATCATTAAAATGACCATACCGCCCAAAGCAATCTACAGATTCAACCCAATCTCATTAAAAAAAAAAAAAAAAAAATCAGCACAATTTTCACAGAACTAGAAAAAACAATCTTAAAGTTTATAAGGAGCCAAAAAAGAGCCTAAATAGCCAAAGCAACCCTAAGTAAAAAAAACAAACACAAAGGCATCACACTGCCTGACTTCAAATTATACGAGGCTACAGTAACTAAAACAGCATGGTACTGGTACACAAATAGATCAATGGAACAGAATAGAGAACACAGAAATAAAGCCACATACCTACAACCAACTGATCTTTGAGAAAGCTGACAAAAATAAACAATGGGAAAAGTACACCCTGTTCAATAAATGGTACTGGGAAAACTGGCTAGCCATTTGCAGAAGAATGAAACTGCACCATATACAAAAACTAACTCAAGATAGATTAAAGACTTAAATGTAAGATCTGAAACCATAAATATCCTAGAAGAAAATCTAATCTAGGAAACACTCTTCTGGACATCAGCCCATGTAAAGAATTTATGACAAAGACCCCAAGTGCAATCCAACAGTAACAAAAATAGACAAATGGGACATAATTAAACTAAAAAGCTTCTGCACAGCAAAATAATCAACAGAGTGAACAGAAAACCTATGAAATGGGAGAACATATTTGCAAATTATGCCTCAGACAAAGGGTTAATATCAAGAATCTATAAGGAACTCGAACAATTTAACATGAATAAAACCAAACAATCCCATCAAAAAGTGGGCAAAGGACATGAATAGACACTTCTCAAAAGAAGACACACAAGCAGCTAACAAACATGAAAAAATGCTCAACATCACTAATCATCAGAGAAACAAATTAAAACCACAATGAGGTATCACCTTACACCAGTCAGAATGGCAATTATTAAAAAGCCAGAGAACAACAGATGTTAGCACAGTTGCAGAGAAAAGGAACACTCATATATTGTTAGCAGGATTGTAAACTAGTTCAAACTTTATGGAACACAGTTATGGAGGCTGGAGATGGTGGCTCAAATCTGTAATCCCAGCACTTTGGGAGGCCAGGGGTGGGAGGATCGCTTGAGCTCAGGAGTTTAAGATCAACCTAGGCTAAATAGTGAGACCTTGTCTCCACAAAAAAACTAGTTGGGCATGATGGTGTGTGTGTCTGTAGTCCCAGCTACTTGTGAGGCTGAGGTGGAAGGACTGCCTGAGCCCAGCAGGCCGAGGCTGCCATGAGCCATGATCATGCCACTGCACTCCAGCCTGGACAACAAAGTGAGACCCTAACTCAAAAATAAAATAAAAGACAGTATGGAGAGTTCTCAAAGAAATAAAAATTGAATGACCATGAGATCTAGCAATTTCATTATTAGGAATCTACCCAAAGGACAATAAATAATTATATAAAAAAGATACCTATACTCAAATGTTCATTGTAGCATTATTCACTATAGCAAAATCATGAAACTAACCTAAGTGTCCACCAGTGACTGACATTCTTATAAATGAGCAAAGAAAACATGATATATATACACCATGGAATACTACACAGCCATAAAAAAGAACAAAATCATGTCATCCTAAGTGAACTAACTCAGACACAGAAAACCAAACACCGCATATTCCTGCGAGAGTCAAAAGGCTGCAAAGATGAAAATAATAGACACTGAGGGTTCAAAAAACACCTATTGGGTACAATGTTCACTATCTGAGGAATGGGCCACCTGAGACTCAATACCCCCACTACACAATATGCCCATGTAACAAACATGGCTTCAAAAGACTTGGCCTGGCTTCTTACCTCATTCTTGAAACACTTTTTCTTTGGTTCACATCATGTAACCTCTCCTAGCTGTCCTTCTGCTTCTCAGGTTGCCTCTTTCCTTTTCCCCTGTTTCACCTCCCTCAATACATGCTGCTTTTCCTCCAGCCACAGAGACTTTACACGTGTCTTCTCTCATTCTGAAATACACTTCCTTTTGATGCCTTGCCTAACTCCTAGTTCATATTCAGGTATCAGTTTAATCAATACTTCCTCAGGAAAGTCATACTTGACTATGGCAAATTCCTCCCTAGCTAAGTCAATCCCTCTGTCATACTGTTTCATAGCACATTCCTGCAGCGCAATTAACACAGCTGCAGTTTGTCCTAAAAAACCACACAAGATGTTAATGTCTATTTCCATTCACCAGCTGCATCATGAGTGTAGAGACTGTGTGGTTTTATTAATTATGGCATCTACAGTGCCTACAACAGTACTAACAGGTATTAATAGATCGATACTCATATATCAATATTATTGAATATATGAACTAAACTCTTTATCAAGTACTTTGAATACATTTATTCTTTTCCAATTAAAAGAGTCTTGTCTAAATATCTATTTGTTCGACCGGGTGTGTTGGCTCAGCCTATAATCACAGTACTTTGGGGGGCTGAGGTGAGAGGAATGCCTGAGCTCAGGGTTTTGAGACCAGCCTGGGCAACTTGGTGAGATCTCGTCTCTACAATAAATCACAAAAACTAGCCAGGTGTGGTGTGTGCACCTGGAAGGCCCAGGTGGAAGGATCACCTAAGTGGCACTCCAGGCTGGGCAACAAAGAGTGAGACTCCAACTCAAAAAACCCCCCAAAAACCCAAATGTCTATTTGTTCAAATAATTATTGAGTATCTAGGCACTAGGTACTCAATAATTAGTACTAGGCACTAGCCAAGAAATTAGAATAAAGTAGTGACAAACCGAGATATGTTCACCACTCTTATGGAGCATACTGTCTAAAGAAAGAGCTATTAAATTAATCATAGGATAAGTTTATTGTTATGGCTTTATTTATGTGGTATAACAGAAAATTCAGAATGACAGGAGTATCTAATTTATACTGCTGGGGATGGGTTTTACCTCCATCTCTTGAGAGCTATGTGTATCTTCTTTCATGTTGGATGGATTTTCATGGTCTTTGTACATTTTCCTTGGTTACTCATCTTTGTATAAGGATATTATGGCCAGGTATTAGTCTCAGAATTATAGAGCAGGAGTCTTCTTGAATTCCTCATAAGTTTATCAATGAACAGGACAGCTGATGGATATACATTTAAAATACCATTTCATGTCCACTTTTTAATAGGGCTGCTTTTGTTTTTTTCCTTTCAGCATGTTTTAATTTCTTGTAGATCCTGGATGTTAGGCCTTTGTCAGACATACAGTTGGCAAATATATGTTCCCATTCTATGAGCTGTCGCCACACTGTCTTGACGGTTTCTTTTTTTTTTTTTTGAGTTGGAGTCTCACTCTGTCGCCCAGACTGGAGTACAGTGGCACATTCCCGGCCACCACAGCCTCAACCTGCTGGGCTCCCGCGATCCTTCCACCTCAGCCTTCCAAATAGCTGGAACTACAGGCGCACGCTACCACACCCGGCTAATTTTTTGATTTATTGTAGAGATGAGGTCTCGCCAAGTTGCCCAGGCGGGTCTCGAACCCGCGGGTTCAGGCAATCCACTCACCTCAGCCTCCCAAAGCGTGGGATTACAGGCTGAGCCACCGAGCCTGGCTTGTCTTGATGGTTTCTTTTGCTTTGCAGAAGTTTATCAGTTTGATGAGGCCCCACTTGTCTATCTTATCTCTTACAGCATGGACTTTCAGGGTTTTGATCAGAAATTGGTTGCCTATTACAAAAATCTGTAAAGGTGTCTCCTGCATTTTCCAAGATTCTTATAGTTTCAGATTTTACAATTAGGTCTTTGATCCATTTAGAGTTGATTTTTGTATATGGTGATAAGTAAGGGTCCTGTTTGATTCTTCTGCATGTGGCCAGCAGTTTTCCTAGCATCATTTACTGAATAAGATCTCCTCTTCCCAGTGGTTGTTGGTGGAGGATTTGTCAAAGATGAGTTAGTTGAGAAATTGAGGTTTTGCTTCCAGAATCTCTACCTTGTTCCACTATTCTATATGCCTGTTTTGATTATTATAGCCTTAGTTTAAAGTCTGGAAGTGTGATATCTTCCACTTGATTTCTTTTGCTGAGGATTGTTTTGGCTATTTGTGGTTGTTTTTGTTTCCAAATGAATTTCTGTACTGTCGTTTACAGCTCTGAGAAGAATGATGTTGGTAATTTAATAGGTATTGTGTTGAATTAGTAGATTGCCTCGGGTAGGATGGACATCTTAACAATGTTGATTCTTTCAATCCATGAGCATGGAATATTTTTCCATTTGTTTGTCTTCTTTGAGCAGTGTTTTAGTAGTTTTCATTGTAAAGGTCTTTCACTTCTCTGGTTAGGAAGATAACAAGGCATTTCATTTGTCTTGTGGTTATTGTGAAAGGGATTGTGCTTTTTATTTGGTTCTCTGTCTGTTTGTTGTTGGTGTATAAAAATGTGACATTGATTTGGTACCCTGAGACTTTTCCAAAGTCCTTTATCAGTGCAAGGAGGTTTCTGACAGATTCCCTTGAGTTTTCTACGTATAGGATCATATTGTCAGCAAAGAGGGATAGTTTAACTTCTTTTCCTATTTGGATACCCCTGATTTCCTTCTCTTGTCTGATTGCTCTAGCTAGGACTTCCAACACTATGTTGAACAGGAGGGGTGGGGGTGGGCAGTCTTGTCTTATTTCAGTTTTCAGAGGGAAATGCTTCCAATTTCTGTCCATTTAGCAATATGTTGGCTGTGGATTTATCACAGACGGCTCTTACTATTTTGAGGTATGTTCCCTCTGTACCTAGGTGTTCAAGGGTTTCTATCAAGAATGGATGCTAGATGTTGCCAAAAGCCTTTTCTGCATCTAAAGACACTTTTCAAAAGAAGACATATGAGCAGCCAACAGACACATGAAAAAAATGTTCAGTCTCACTAATCATCAAAGAAAAGCAAATCAAAACCACACTGAGATAGCACCTAACTCCAGTCAGGATGGCCATAACTAATAACTCAAAAAACAACAGGTGCTGGAGAAGATATGGAGAAAAGGGAACACTTCTACACAGTTGATGGGAGTGTAAATTAGTACAACTTCCATGGAAAACAGTGTGGTCATTTCGAAAAGATCTAAAAATTGACCTTCCATACAACCCAGCAATTCCCCTACTTGGAAAATATCCAGAGAAAATAAAATCATTCTACAAAAAAGATACCTGGGCATACGTGTTTATTGCAGCACTAGTTACAATAGCAAAAACATGGAACCAACTGCACTGCCTATGAAAAGTGGACTGGATAAAAAAAATGTGATACATATACACTATAGAATATTATGCAGCAATACAGAAGGACAAAATTGTGGACTTCGCAGCAACTTGGATGGATTAAGAGTCAATTATACTTAGTGACCTATCACAGAAACAAAGAACTGAGTACCACACGGTTCTCACTCATAAGTGGACCTAGAACATTTACCATAATACTGCAAGAAAGGGATTGGCAGTAGTGGGACACTGCCAGGGGAGATACGGGGAGAGGGGCACATATCAATAAGCACAGCTGATCCTAAACCAGGCGAAGTGAGAACCAATGGGAGGCCAAAACTTCACCTGTACGTTGACCACTTACGTACCTAATCCTGAACTGTACCCCACATCTTTAAAATAAAATAATAATAATTTTTTAAATACCATTTCATGTGCCACTGCCAATCGCTATTATTCTGTTTTGGTTTTGCAAATTCTAGTGTTTGGATGGCAAACGGAGGTACTGTTAGGATGGATTCATAGTACAAAAAGCACTCTGGTGATCTTGAAAACCAGCACTCCAAGGAGGAACAAATTCTCAGTTTGGATGATACAGACCTTGCATTTCTAAATCCAGGGGCATATGGAGCTTGCATGGAGGGGAGTAAGGGGAATGGATAAGGGAAAAGGATGAGGAACAAAAAAGGGATTTTCTTTGTATTTTCATTACTTACATGCGGTCAAGAAATTCATTACTAAAAAGCTCTCAAAATTCATTATTAAAAAGTTCTCAAATTTAGGCAATATATTAAGTGTTATTCCTTAACACTTGACTGTGTCATTTCATTTTTTCTGTACTTCATGAATTTAGTGACAAACCGGGCAATGCTGTAACTGCTGCTAACCAGATATTATTTTAAACTAGAAGTTATTACTCTCTCTCTAATTTAGGATAAAGATGTAGTTAGTATTCAGAGTAACTACTATGTTAAGTAGAAAATAAGTTAGAGGCTGAGGGCATTAAAATAGATTCTATCTATGATAATAAATACTTTTTATGACACTCACTGTTCTGAAATTCCTTGTACTTCTTTTGTCCAGTTAGATTGTTCTTTATCTCCAAGATGGACCACTTTAGATGGTGGAGCAGTTCTCCCCAAATAAAGCTTCTGTGTTCCTGGAGGTTCTTCCAAGTAAAATCTTAAAAGTTAAAATAAAATAAAATAAGAATTATATAACCAAAAGGTGTGATTTAATACAGAATTCTAGCACTGTGAGTCTTCACAGTGAAAACTTTTTAACATAATATAATAGTAAAAAACATACAACTATAATATAAATAGTAGAATAAGGGTTTATAAAAAATTTCAGTCCAAATTTTAAAGCATGGGAGGTACAGAGGTAGACGAAGAGATATTGGTTAGTGGGTACAAATAGAATAATAAGTTCTAGTGTTCAATAGCACAGTAGGGTGACTATAGTTAACAATTTATTATA
Source organism: Tarsius wallacei (assembly GCA_963574415.1). NCBI lineage: Eukaryota > Metazoa > Chordata > Mammalia > Primates > Tarsiidae > Tarsius > Tarsius wallacei. The sequence continues at coordinate 9,196 of CAUYQG010096863.1, forward strand.
TATTTTAAAATAGCTGGAAGAGAATATCTAAAATGTTCCCAACACAAAGAAATGATAAATATTTGCAGTAATGGATATCCTAATTACTATAATTTGATAACACATTATATGTACATATCAAAATATCATATATCAAATATCATATATACCCCAATAATATGTACATTATGTATCCACAAAAAATTAAAAGCAAGTTATTTTTTCTTTAAGAAATCAAAATAAATATATAATAAAAATTTTTAGAGAGTCAAAAAAATACTCTCAAATTCAATATGAAATATGCAATATTACCTATAAAGTACTTTTGCCAAAAAAGTTTAATCTGCATCTAATCAAGCCACTAGCCCTAACTCCTAGTTTACAGGAAATATGTAGGATGAAGGATCAAGTTAAATGACACTAAGAGGAAACAATAAGAAAATTCAAAATTTTACAAAATAACTGACCATCCTGGACTTGTCACCAAAAAAAAAAAGAAAGGCAAGGAAGTAAGTTACAGAAAGGTCCTGTAAATCAAAATACACAAACCACCTGTATTTGTATTTCTATATACTAGCTGGGGAAACAAATGTAAACCTTAATAACCATTCCAGCCCGGGCAACATCGTGAGACTTCATCGCTACAATAAATTAAAAAAAATTAGCTGGGCATGATGGCCCACGCCTGTAGTCCCAGCTACTTGGAAGGCTGAGTAGAAGGTTCTTCTGAGCCCAGGAGGTCAAGGCTGTGGTGGCCATGATCATGCCACTCCACTCCAGCTGGGGCAACAGAGTAAGACTCCAACTCAAAAAACAAAAACAAAAAAATTAAAAATAACACCATTTATAATTGCTCCAAGAAAAATTACATACTTGGGTATAAACCTAACAAAACATGTATATAATCATTATGATTGAAAAAAACAAAATACTGATGAAAGATCAACATAAATGGAGAGGTATGTACCATGTTCATGGATTAGAAGATTTAGCATAGTAAAGATGTCAAATCTCTCCAAACTGATCTATGGGTTTAACACAATTCCTGTCAAAATCCCTCTATGATTTCTTGTAGATATAGAAAAATTCTAAAATTTTTATGGAAATACAAAAGGCCTAGAATAGCTAAAACAATTTCAAAAAAAGAAAAATAAGTTTGAAAGAATCACTCTACCTGATAGTAAGATTTACTACATACTTCATAGTAATCAAGACAATGTGGCACTGGCATAAAAATAGACATACCAATCAATGGAACAGAATAGAGAACCTAGAAATAGATCCATACAGATAAATCCAACTAACTTTTGCCAAAGGTGCAAAAGCAAACCAATGGAGGAAGGATAGTCTTTTTAACAAATGATGCCAGAGCAAGTGACTATTCATAGGCAAATATATGAAATTTAATCTAAGCCTCATATCTTAAACAAAAACTAACTCAAAATAGATTACTGAAGCCGGGCTTGGTGGCTCAGCCTGTAATCCCGCGCTTTGGGAGGCTGAGGTGAGTGGATTGCCTGAGCCCGCGGGTTCGAGATCCGCCTGGGCAACTTGGGCAAGACCTCATCTCTACAATAAATAAAAAAATTAGCCGGGCATGGTAGCGTGCGCCTGTAGTTCCAGCTACTTGGAAGGCTGAGGCGGAAGGATCGCCGGAGCCCAGCAGGTCGAGGCTGCCGTGGCCGGGAGTGAGACTCCAACTCAAAAAATAAAAAATAAAAAAGAAAAAGAAAAAAGAAAAATATAATGGAATAAAAAAAAATCACTAGAGATTTTCAGCAGCAGGCTTGAGCAGAAAGAATAAAGATCAGCACACTTGAAAATAAGTATTTAAAATGTTTGAATCAAAGGAGCAAACTAGACAGGTACATAAACAAACAAACAGACTACAGGAGAGGATCAAGATGGGTATCTAGACACAGAGAGCTTGCGCCTTCTCCATGGAGAGGAATCAGAACAGTAAGCCAGTATTCACACGTCACACAGGTTCATCTGAGAGACAATTCTGAGAGTCAAGAGAGAAGTGATGGAAGGCACTGAAAGCTAGAGAAGGAGAGGGTTGGAAGCAGGCTGCCAGGCCAGGAACCAGCTGGGAGCTGAGAGACGCTCCTTGACATGGGGAGACGGTAAGCCAGAAACTTCCAGGGCTCCACAGTCCCACAGCGGGCTTTTGCAATCTTCACTGTGGTAAAATCCCTTGACCCATGTGGGCCTTGGCCTAACAAGGGAGCTGTCTAGAGATTGCACAGAAATGTTGCTTCAGAAGAGACACGCAGGCAGAATCCCACAGGCATCTGTGCCCAGGATGGCTTCAGCTTGTCACTATTCTTCGGGTAAGCTTTGCAACTGGTGCTGGGGCCTGACTGATGTAGTCACCGCAGCTGCTTCTGGACCAAGGAAGGAGAGGCGGGGCCAGTCTCCCGTGTGCACCTAGGATAATTCCCACTGATCTCCTAGGGTCTGCCGTAAGACCAAGACTGCACTCCTGACAGCTTCTTACCCATGTTGCTTATCTGAAAGAAACCTTGCTCTCTTGGGTCATGGTCCCACAACCAATGCCAACTTGAGAATTTACTGTCGGGCTGCACCCCACTCTCAGGCCAGGATTAGGATGCTGCTGCTTTTACAGCAACTACCAGGCTGAAGAGGAAAAGGGGAGTTGGGGTAGTCCCTTGCACCCCTAAAACAAACCCCACGCCCCTGCTACGGGTTGCTATGAGATCAAGGTATGGGCAGGCTGCACTCTCCACAGCTACCTGACCACGCTGCTTCAGCTAAGTGGGGCCCCACCCTTTCTGGTGCAGGCCCCCAGCACAGCCACCACAGCCCATACCTGAGAATTCTGCCAGTTGCCTAGGGATGACCTGACTTGTACCTATTATAGCCAGAATCTGAAGGCATTGCCAGGGAGCCTGAGGACAAGTCTTTTGACCCACATACTTGAACACACCATCCAAGGGCCCAGAAATTTCCCAGCCCAGTTCATCATGGTAGGCATCTGATTACACCTGCTGATGACTGACGTCAGCTTGATCCGACACACTGATTCCACCACAGCTGACACCCAGCTGCACGTGCTGCCAGTGGTGCAGAGGACAAGCATGCCCTCCCTATCACAGCTAGAAGCAACACCGACACAGACTGCTTGGGTTTTGGTGGATTTTTCCACCACTACTACAGTTATCACCAACATTATACCAGCTTTACGGGAACCTGGGAACCTGCCCACATGTCCGGTTTACTGCTTCCATGGCTAGGATCCAAGCAAGCCACCAGGAGGCTGAAGACTCAGCCCTCCAAGACCCATTAATATCAGTGCCAGCATGATCTACTCGAGGGCTTAAGAACAGGCACACTCACCCTGCTACTGCCACCACTGGTGCCCAAAGCTGGTCCACCTGGCATTAAAGTCAGCAAAACTTCAACCAGAGCCTAAACTGACAACTGTACTTGAAACCGCTGAGGAAATTCAGACACCAGTGACCCTGTGTACTGACAAAAAAAGCATGCAAGGATTGCACTACCACAGGCACCCCAAATCAAAGCCAAAGCATTCCATTCAGCCAACAACATATTTACATCTTCAGGAAAATTCTTCTATTCAAAATAAATTTCAAAAAACTGGAAGGAAAAAAAACCCGTTGTACTAGATGTGTAGTTATCAACATAAGGGCACAGGAAACACACACACACACACAAAACAAGAAAAAAAATAACATCACAAAAGGATCACAACAATCGTCCAGCAATAAAGCATAATTAAAAAGAAATTCTTAAAACGCAAGATAAAGAATATAAAATGTTGGTTTTAAAGAAGCTCAATAAGATGCAAGAGAAATCTGAAAACTAGGACAAAGATATCAAAAAATCAATTCAGGATATGAATGAGAAATTTATCAAGTAGATAGATTTTTTTTGAAGTAGAAATTCTGGAACTAAAATTTTATCCAAGTAAACATAAAAAATACGTTTAAAAGCTTCAATAACAAACCAGACCAAGCAGAAAAAAGAATCTCTCAGAATTTGAAGAAAATGATCTAATCAGACAAAAATAAAAAAGAATAAGAAAGAATGAGGAAGTTTTTGAGATATTGAGAACTACATAAAGTGACCAAATTAATGAGTTATTGGTACTCCTAAAGGGAAAAAAAAAGTGTAAAAAACATATTTAAGAAAACAATTGATGAAAAATTTCCAACTCTAGAAAGAGAGTTGGACATCCAAATACAAGTTACTCAGTGATCACCAGCCAAACATATTGCAAAAGAACACCATTGGAACTTATTATAATAAGAATGAGCCAAAGTGAAATAAAAAATTTAAAATAAGTTAGAGAAAAGCATCTAGTTACTTGTAAATAAAACCTCATCAGACTAACAGTAGACATCTCAGCAGAAACTTTACAGGCTGAAAGAGAATGGAGATGGCATTTTCAAAGTACTGAGATAAAAAAAAGTCAATCAAGAATTTTATATTCAGCAAGAGAAAGCTTCATAAATAAAAAATAAAGTTTTTTCCAGACTAACAAACACTGAGGGAATGCACCACCATCAGACTGGCCCTACAAGAAACACTCAAAGGAGTTGTAAGCACAGATATGAAAGGTTGGCATCACCAACCCCCAAACAAACTAAAGTATAAAACTCTCAAGTGTCACCAAAACAATCACCCAAAGAAGAAAGAGAAACAGATCAAATAGCAACATGATAGAATTCCACAAAGACAGAGAAAAAGAAACAACTTATTAAAAGCAACTAGAAAACAATTCACAATATAGCAGAATCAAATCTTACATATCAATATTAAACTTGACCACAAATAGATAAATCTCCATTTAAAAAGACAGAGATTGTATGAATGGATATAAAGCATGATCAAACTATATATTGCTTACAAAAAGTTTACCATACCTGTAAGGTAAATTTACCTTACTTATAGACAGAAACAAAGGTGAAAAACGATATTTAATGCAAATGGAAGCTAAAAGCAAGCAGAGTACTATATTTATAGAAGGTAAAACAGACTTTAAATTTAAAAATAGCCCCAAAGAGAAAAAGAACATCATAATATAACAAATAAACCAATTCAGCAAGAGAATATAACAATTCTAAATATATATGAACCCAACACCAGAGCACCAAGATTCACAAAACAAATATCACTAGACCATTAGAGAGAACTAGACAGCAATATGAGGTCTGACAATTAAGTTCACAAAGTCATCCTAGAAAAAGTGCTACATACCTCATTGCTGAATATCACTATGGTAATCTTTGAGGTACTCCCCTGGGAAGCTATGCACAAACTCCAGTACCTAGTCCACCCATCGAAACAATTTTGGAACCCTTTTTCTGGAATGGCCATCAGAGCTGTCATCGTATTAACCTTGATGTCCTGAATGCCTTGAAAATGTCTTCCTTTCGATATTTTCTTTATCTTCAGGTAAAGAAAAACATCATCAGGAGCCAGATCAGGTGAGTAGGTGGGGTGTTCTAATACAGTTATTTGTTTACTGGCTAAAAACTCCCTCAGAGATAGTGCTGTGTGAGCTGGTGCATTGTCGTGATGCAAGAGCTCCTTCAGGACCATT
>CAUYQG010096865.1:0-14840 GCA_963574415.1 Tarsius wallacei
TGTAGTTCCAGCTACTCGGAAGGCTGAGGCGGAAGGATCGCCGGAGCCCAGCAGGTCGAGGCTGCGGTGGCTGGGAGCGGCCACTGCACTCCAGTCTGGGTGACAGAGTGAGACTCCAACTCAAAAAAAAAAAAAAAAAAAGAAAGCGGTCGGAGACCACAAATGCAGTACTTGCAGACTGCTCATCCTTTATTCACTCTGCATGAGGCTCATGTCACAGTTTTGTATCATTTTTAATCAATTTTTGTTCTTAAATCTTAGGAGTACACAATATCAACTTCCAACATGATGAATTAACTATAAAGACTGGTTAAAATGTTATTTATTATGAGAATATTACACTACTTCCATTTCTAACATATTTATTAATGTCATTTAACCATTTAAAAGACAAATTTACAAAAAGGTCATTGCAAGCAAAATATTTTATTGAAAATTCAGAAAAGTTACAATACCTCAAGACAGACTTTTTCATAGTTAGAAAGAAAAATAAAAGAATTGACTCAAGTGTAATGATAGTTTTCATTCAAAATAACAAAATCATTTTGAAGAACATAAAAATCCACAGCTTAATTTACTAAACTTATTCATAGTATAAATATATATTTTTTCCTATTTATTATTGAGAACACACTAATGGAATAATTTTTAGAGTGATCTTTTCAAAACAACATCTTTCTGGACCAAATTTAAATAGTAAATAAGTATTAGTATCTAGGTTCACATAGATTATTGATGTGTCTGTGTATACATGTGTATACATGCATAAAGGAACATGACAATTTTAATATGAAATTTTAAGAGTCAGAGTGATTTGCCATTTTACTTAACATAAGAAAATAAACAGCATTTCTAGCCATTTCTTAATCATATTTTCTTACCTCCTAGGTCAAAACCAACTTCAGAAAGGTGTCTAGCTAGTAAGCACTAATGGCATAAATAAGACTAACCACAATGCTGCCAAAGTATCAACTATTACAGCCAACAGTTTAATGATAGGACAAATCTTACTATACTTTTTTAAATCAAAGTTTCTCAAATTTTCTTATAAAGGGAAGCTAGATGAGCCAAAAAGATCAAAATACTCATTTTTTAAAAATACTTTTAGTTTTACATAACCAATGATCTGCATTTTTACCAAATTATTTTATTCCTCAACAGATAGCATTAATTGTGCCACTAGTATTATTTGAATAATTTTATCTATTATTTCCATTAGCTCTATGCTGCATCTTCTACCTTTTGAATGAAGAAAAGAGAAGTGAGGTCAAAGTCGAATTGGGTATAACTGTCAGTAAAAATGTACCACTCAGATACTGTATTAACATCTGTGGTGAATATTACAGGTAAGCTATAGCAAGACCCATGCTTTGCTACAGTAAGAAATGGCACTAATACAGACCATTACTATTTCAACCAATATTTTATAGTATTTTCAGTTAAAGAGATTTTTATGAAGCTATTATGAAACTAAATAAAACTAGACATAGTTAGGAAATTCACACGTAAATTGTCATAAAATGCTTGTTAGATATGCAAGTGCATCATGTAGAGGAGAGGCAGAAATAGTTTTAAAAAGGAAATTTTGTGAGGATAAAACTAAATATAATATGGCATTTGCTGATACAGCACTTATTCTCATTTAGTAACACCATCTAAATTGGACTCTAATCAAGAAAAATCCTCAGTTCTTATTTCTTTAAGTGTGAAGAAATCTGGCCATGTGAGGAAAAGAAGATCCACTGAAAGAACTGTCTAAGAACCAGTGTTTTGACAAGCTGACTCTGATACTGATGGAATTATTGGGTGTAAGGGAACAGTGATGACTGACTTAGAACAGAGCTCATCAAAGGTAAACAAAGCTTTCCTTTCTTCCCCCTTAGTAGCAGAAAAGGCTCTTGGGCAACAGATTAACTTTCAGAGATGAGTTCTCAACTGTGTCGGCAGATAAAATGCTGAAGTTATTTTAGCCACAATGTGATGATCCAAAGAGGTCAAGTACAAAATTTGACAGCTACAATTTCTTCTTTCTTCAGCCCCCAAATAAAAGCAACAGCTAGTATAATCAATATATCCTCTCCAAAATCCTCAGAAAATTTTATGACTCATTAAAAACAAATTTTCAGAAAAAACATTACTGATTATTTTGCAAATAAAACATGTCATCAAATATCCTTAATAAGAGTGCACTTATACTTTCCAACTAAACAGTGTTTCTTGCTGAGAATTAAAATTACTTTATCCCTTTCTAGTCCCTCTTATTTCTAGCCCCTCTTACTATTACAACTCTGTCTTGCATTTAAAGTACTGATAATTTAGTAAATTTAGTACTAGATATTGATTCATCATTCTCATTGCATAAAGAAGCCTGGTTGATGATATGCTCAAGATGTGTCTGTGCTGAATTTTAAAATGTATTACTATGATTAATTGTTCAGAATTTTATTACATTTGATGAACTCCATAAGGAAAACAAACAGGTGAACATACAAAAATAAAATCACATGGACTAGAAATGCCTAGAGAGCTGACAAAACCCTAATACCACTTTCTATTAAATAATGATTTTCAATTCATTTTATACCATTACAAAATTTTAAAAACACCAAATTTAATCTTAGATTCAAGATTACATAATATTTTCAGTGAAGATTACTTTTCTTGTAACTTCTGCATTCTTAGTATAACTAAAGACTCATGTAACAGATTTGATATAAAAGTATCACAATTATTGATGACACCTCATGCAAATGTATAAAGTTTTGATTATTATGAATTTGAAAGAAAATAAAGCTTCTAATGTATCTTCAGGATTGCTTGACGACCAATTAACAATGCAAGCAAAAATACCAGAAATAAGTTAAAATTTCATATAAAAATAGAGACTATAGTGATCTTAATATCTTGTAGCAGTACAAACTAGAGTACCACCAGCCTGGTTAAAAAGTTCATATTTTAAAGCAAGAATTTTTTAAAAGGTCAGAAGACAATCCTATTCTTAATTCTTAATGTTTCAAACTTAATAATTTTTAACTTCCCCATCAACTGAGATTCTTTATTTTAGTAATAACTGGACTTGAAGAAAATAAAATGGAAGGTACTTTTCTGAAAAAAGCCTTAATTATCTCAATAATTTAGTGTACAGTTTATTATTGTCTCAATAAGCATGAATCCCCTTTATGGTTTATGGTTCTTCTTAGGCTTTTTTTTTTTTTTTTTTTGAGTCAGAGTCTCACTGTGTCACCCAGACTGGAATGCAGTGGTACACTCACGGCCACTGCAACCTCGACCTGCTGGGCTCAGGCAAGCCTTCTGTCTCAGCCTTCCAAGTAGCTAGAACTACAGGCACGTGCCGTGCCACCATGTCTGACTAATTTTTTGATTTACTGTAGAGATGAGGTCTCAATATGTTGCCAATATGTGGCTTGAACACCTGGCTTCAAGCAATCATCCTGCCTTGGCCTCCTAAAGTGCTGGGATTACAGGCATAAGCTACTACGTTCAGCCCCCTCATCATTTCTAACATTGGTGTTCCTGATAGGAGAGTTAAGTGGTTACCACACCTGGCTAATTTTTTGATATATTGTAGAGACATAGTCTCACCAAGTTGCCCAGGCTGCTCTCTAACTCCTGGGTTCGGGCAATCCTCTCGCCCCAGCCTCCCAAAGTCCTGGAATTACAGACTTGAGCCACTGCGCCCGGCCTTTAGGTATGTTTTAGTGACAGGGTCTCGCTCTGTCACCCAAGCTAGAGTGCAATGGTATGATCATAGTAGCAGCCTTGAACTCCTGGACTCAAGTGATCCTCCTGCCTCAGCCTCCTGAGGAGCTGGGGTTACAGGCACATACTAGTCTGGCTAATTTTTTTTTTTTTCAGATATGGGGGTCTCACTATGTCGTCCAGGTTGGTCTCAAACTCCTGACCTCAAGTAATCCTCTGGCCTTGGTCTCTGACCCAGCTGTGGTTCTTTTATTCTACCCACTCAGACTAATAAAAGGCTATGATAAGCAAAGTCACAGGGATAAAGTCTACAATCCCTATATTTTGTGAGATACCTATTTTCGGCCATTACAGTGCCAATAAAACCCAGGAAAGGGAAGAACCAATAAAAAGAGCTCAAGCCACAAATCATGTATCTGGGCACATTCTACCAGCCAGCAGTTACATCAGCAAGTGGTCTCCACTCTGTTTAAAAAGAACATTGCTTCTTTCCCTTGCTGAGGTATATATTGCCATAATGCAGGCTTCTTAGAGTTCTCTGATTTTCTGCTCAAGATCATGCACCCACTTTCAAAGTATTAAAATACAATTAAATAGACTCAGCACTAAAACTAAACTGAACATAATTTATTCTTTTTCTTGGACATGATGTGAAAAATAAAAAATTCTGGCTTGGGAGTCAGAAGACCAGGGTCTTTTGATCTCAAGGCTGAGTGGTCTTGGTCATGTTACTTGGCCTTCTGGGTCTCCATTTCCTCTGATGAAAAATAAGGCAGCAATACTGGATAACCTTTAAAGTCCCTTTTGAAATCTGATTAAAACATTAAGTCAGAAACTTGTACAGGGCCTCTTTATTATTATTATGAAGATCAACTACCATTACAGCATGGTGTAAAAGAGAAATCTTGGTTAAATTATTTCTTAGTGACTCAAAGAATAATATAAGTAGTTGTATTCTTTGTTTTTTTACATTTAAAGTTTTTTCAATTTTCAAAACTTCATTTTTTGAATTATTGCTAACACTCAAAACCAAGGCTCTGTTGAAGTTCACCACTATTAGCAAAGAATAACAATTCCTGCCAAAATACTAATATTGTGCCAAAAAACAACAGAGTTTGGTACTATTTTTAAGTATATAGCAATGCATTTCACTAGTTCTCATTTTAACCATTTTCAGAATTGAGACAGAAGTAGAAGACCCATAATTCTGTTTCTACTATTTCAAACCAGATGTTAAGTATGTTGAATTAAAACTTAGAGAAGGACTTTGTGGAGTGCCACCTGTAACTTTGGGAGTAGGATAAATAATTTCTTCAACAGTTACATATGTACCTAATAAGAAGCCAACAACTCCAGTGAATACTATAGAAATATTTTTTAGGATCATCCATATATTGTAATGTTCCTTAGAAAATGTAAGAATTTCAACCAAAGGGGGTAGGATCAGGGCCAAGGTGCTGCTGCTCACAGCTCCAACGAAGGAGATCACAATGTCTAAACGAGGAATAAGAATCGCTCCAGCACCTAGAAAGTGAAAATATAAAGTTTTCTTACTTACATGTTTAGTGCTTAAATGGATACTAAAGGCAGACACTTTCAATACTAACAGTATCAGACTACTAAACTACTGCTTGTAAAATCAGCCATATTTTGTTCTAAACTAAAAGAAAAAAAAAAGAAACAAAGATAGTAACAGTTCCTGGACTTCTACTTGTCAACAGTTTCTTATGTAAACAACTTTTAATTTTTTGGCTGTATAAGTCTGAGCAAAAAAGTCTGGATAGTTTATTTCCAAAGCATCTGCACTATTCTGCCTGCCATACTGTTCAACAATGCACAAAACATGAAGTAGCATGATATAAATAAATTGGGGAGAAGAGACAGCTATTCCTTAAAGAATTCCAATTAGCCAAAATAGAAGGAACAATGGAAACAAATCATTATTAAGGAAACATCACAATAAACATCGGGCAGGAAGAATCACTGAAAGATGCTAAAATTAGTGGCCTGGAACTCTTGGGCTCAAAGTGATCTCAAGATAAATGAGATCTGAATATGTGCACAGTAGTCTCAAAGTATCTTCCTACAAGATACTTACTAATTATAAAGGGAAAACTCATACCTTTACAATGCAGAAATATGTCAGCAAATAAGTATGCAAGTAACCAAGTAAAAGCAAAGTTAACATTACCAATAAGATGCTGATACCATGATGTGATACTCTGAAAAGTTCATAGCATTACTCCTGTGGGATTCTTGGTAGAAATGCTTAATTTCAATCTAATCATAAGAAAGCATCAGAAAAATTCAAATGGAAAAATATTCTACAAAATTACTGACACTTCAAAAGTGTCAAGGTCAAGAAAGACAAAGGCAAGAATTTTCAAAATTGGAACAAACTAGTAGACATGAAAGCTAAAGTCAAACAGGACCTTGGACTATCTCCTGGACCAGAAAAGGATATAAGTGGGAAAACTGGCAAAATTAGAATAAGACATATAGTGTAGTTAATAGCACTGTATCCATGTTAATTTTCTGGTTTTAACAACTGCATTGTGACTATGTAAGCTTTTAACATCACAGGAAGCTGAGTAAAGTATATATGGTAACTACTTTCTTTTACAACTTTTTTGTCTGAATTACTTCAAACTGAGAAGTTAAAAAAATTGTACTCCACTATTGTCAGCAGGATTTTCTTTCAAATTGTTGACAAGTTTTCTGTCATTTTGGTCTGGTGCTTTCTTGATCTTATATTGATTTACTAAAATGTATCAACAGAAGATTTGTTAAGACCAATATTCTCTCTTTAAATTGTTCTTAAGTGTTTTGTTAAATGATTTGTTGAGGGTTTGGAGTTGCCACCAGAAATAACAGCTGAGTTTGCTGTGATAACTACATCACCACTGCCAACAATGACTATTTATCACCACAGGTCATTTTTTGGTGACACCAGTTATGCATGTGTTGGTTCTTTTATTTGTCTTCATAACTAACATTTTATCTCTGATTGTTGTTATCCTCTCTTTATTTCTATTTCATATACATATATATGAAATATATTATATATATATATATAATATATATTGAATTTGTCTTCTTTGTAATTTAGCCTTCAGTTTGCAGTCCACTGATTTCTCTACTTCTTAATTTTTAGTGGTGGCTCTCAATATTTTCAAAATAAATGCCAACACAATCAATTCTTTAAATCTAGGCATAAGCTCCATCCTAGGCTCCTCAAAGCATTACTTTTTTCTAGAAACAGGGTCTCCTTCTCTAGGCTGGAGGGCAGTGGCAAAATCACAGTTCACTGCAACCTCAAACTTCTAAGCTTAGTAATTCTCTTGCTTCAGCCTCTCCAGTAGCAGGGATTATGGGCATGCACTGCCACATCTGATACATTGTTGTCTGGTTGTTTGTTTGTAGATATGGGGTTTTATCATGTTGCTCAGGCTGGTCTTAAACTCCTAGTCTCAAGTAATCCTCCGGCCTTGATCTCCCAAAGCATTGGAATTACAGGTATGAGCCACTCTACCTGGTCTCAATGCAATTTACATATAAAGTTGCCTAAAATTTCTAGCTCTATATTGTCTAACCTTGAATAGTACAAGATAGTTATTAATATCTTACATATAGAGTTTCCAAAAGTTGCTTGTTTCCCAGGACAATAGTAATCTTGTCCCTTGTATCATTTTTAGGTAATCTCAGGTTAGTTTGGTGATGCAGTCACCTTTATATTTGTGGTTATAATAATGGTGAAAATGATAACTTCCAGCTATTTTGTTAATATTATTTGTAAAACTCACAAAAATGCCACAAGGAAGACTTAGCATCATTTCACAGTTGAAGAAAGGGGGACTCAACTATGGTATGTAACTTGCCCAAAGGTAACAGCAAGCAGGCTTGAGGTTCAACCCCCAGGTCTGTGTGACTCTAAAATTCACCCTCTTTCCATTATAACAAATTCAAGCTCCCTCTCCGTAAGTCTCCATTATTAATGCTGCCTTGGGAAGGCATTTTATGATGTGAAACCTTAATATGAGATTATATACACTCCTTCAAATAATAAGAAAATAAGTTACTGAAATTATTAAAGATCAACATGAATAAAATAAAATCCTCTCTTGTAGACAGTCATGGGGAATTAAACTATTTAATATGCAAACGTTAGCAGAAATTTAAAAACCTAAGGAAAATGAGAACCAAAATCAAATGTTTATCAACAATGTAAGGGATTCCTTGTGTAACTGATTTTAATCAACACTAATATCATTTTCAAAATAATCTGCTTAGTTCTTTTAAGTGTGATGGATCTAGTTTATGTTTTTCTTATATAGAAGTAGAAAAACAGAATTTTAACCCCAAAATATCCCAGCTGGGTAAGTAAAATTGTTTTTAAAATATTGAAAATATACTTTAAGTAGCTTTCATTTTAAGAAATTCAACAATAAGATAATTATTATGATACAAATATGTAGTGATACTTACAAGTAATACTAACCAAGAACGACCTTATCCCAAATTCACAGATTTGTTTCCATTTAGCATGAAATTTGGATGTGATCCATGGGATAATGATCTCTGCTGGAACATAGAACTGAATTGAATATGTCACAAAAATGCCAAAGGAATACAGAATTTTCACTGATTGATATAACCTGTTGAAAAAGAATTTCAAAACTTAGTCAATCTTACTATAAATCTAGGTTTCCTCCTTATTTTTAACATTAAGATAAATTTAAAAATCCAGAACACAAACTGAGACCAGAGTCTTACTAACTAAAATGCTTGTTTATAAAAAAGTCAGCTCATCTCCACTAACTAGATTTCTAGATGACATATGGATAATTCATTTTGTCAAGTCTGGAAGCCTGAACATGCATGCCAAAGTTTGGGGCATAATAAAATTACTATGCTGTGTTTTGTAAAAATATTTAAAATAACTGTATACCAATCAAAAGAAAAACCCAATCCCTCTTGTACTTTTTAAAGAAACAAAGTAGAAGGGAGACTGTGTATTGAATGTGCCACAGCATTTGGGGCAGTGATGAACACACGTCCTCTTTCAGCAGGAACATCACTGATGGCCACGATCTTTCCACCTAAGAGTTCTCCTTTCCCACCTAAGAATCCTAAGCTCAAGGAAGAGTGTTTTCTTTCTTAGAAAAATATGCAATCATTTGAAAAGGATATAAAGTATTTTACTTTTGGTAACGAAGAATTTCAACACTAATTAGGCTTTAAGCTTATTTCTGCTGTCTCAAGACAAAGTAGCAAGGACTCTAAACCATTCTCTAAACTGTGGCCAATCAAAAAGAAATTCAGTAAGTCTCCTTATTTACCATAAAAGTGAGTTAGAAGAAGTAAAAAAGCTAAGCAGAAATAGATTTGAAGGCACATGGCATAATTAGGAAAGAAGGAACTTCTTAGGGCTAGCAATAATACAACTTTAATTTAAAAATTAGCTAAGGATGCATTTCTCAGCTTGAGGCTTAAAGGTTAACCATAAATGGTAAGTTCTGAAAACAGGCAAAATGATTGATAGACGTCGGTTTCATATACTCTGGTATGTAATTGGGGAGAATTAAACAAACATTATTAGTTCAAAAGAACAATCTTTTTTTCTAATTATCTTTTCACTCATATGCTATTAAAATATGATTAATAATATATTTAAAAATAAAAATATATAACTTTGCATAGAAGTATAATTACTTTTTTATTGGCATAAAACTAAAGTTATGTAGGCTAAGAATCTGGTTATTAATATCAGTAATATATGCAATTACTACTATTTGGTATTACACAGAAACAATAGGAAAATAGGATATAAAATAGCATAATAAGAGAGCACCTAAAAATGCTGCAGTTTAAAACCAAGTGCTTCACTCTTCTGTTTCAAAAACTCACTTATTTCTGTTTGGCATCTTTATTTTCTATCACTCCAAACTATGTTTCTCTACTTAACTTTTCTATAGATTTTTACCAACCTTTATTTTCACTTTGGTTTTAAGCAGGCAAGGGTCCTTTATGTATTGTCTTAGAAATGAAGAGAGTTAAAAGGAAAAATCTACCCAGCAGACCATCTTTCTAAGGAGTTAAA
Organism: Tarsius wallacei; assembly: GCA_963574415.1. Lineage (NCBI taxonomy): Eukaryota > Metazoa > Chordata > Mammalia > Primates > Tarsiidae > Tarsius > Tarsius wallacei. The sequence goes on from CAUYQG010096865.1 coordinate 9,821, forward strand.
AACTCTCTTAAAGGCCTATGAATTTGTTTTGAGGATATATGAAAACATAAAGCAATTTTTAAACATTTAATGCACATTAAAAGGTCTTTTAAACTCCTCATAGATAGGCTCCTGAGGGTTAGAGACTATGTTTTATTCTTCTCAATATATCCCTCCAGTGTACTTAGTAGATGATTGATATTAATGATCACAAATGAATATGAATAAACTTAGCAAATACATCCATTCAACTTGACAAATAACAATACTTCAAAGAATAAAATAACTCGTGCTTGAAAACAAAATCTATTATACTGACTGCAAAAAATGTAATATCTTAGTAAAGAACACAATGTATTTTTAATTACCATTTTTTTGTCAATATATGAAATCAGATGGGAGGGAAAACAACATAATGTTGCAGTAAAAATATTAGTTTCAAAAACTTAGGATTTCAAAGCTTATAATTATTTTAGTCTTTCCTCACATTGGCTAACAAATCAATACTTGACCTAAATTTTCAAGTATGACTAGCTTAAAATTTTTTTTTGAAAACCAACTTTAGAATAAGTTGTTGACTGATTCTCTCTCTCAAGGTTGAATACAGAAGCTACCCTTGGAAATAACCTGATAATTCACTTTCCTTCTCGGAAACTTTATGATACCCAGGTTGAGAATCTTGAGGGTTTAGTTTTGTCAAGAAGCCATCTTAAAAAAAGATCTTACTGAGAGCCTCACCTTGTTCTAAGCTAAGAAAATAAGACAATTTTGCTTATCTAGTATGCATCACTAGATTAAACACCTTGAACCAGTAAATTTTCATAGTATATCCCTTAGAATGTAAGAGAAGAGATTTTTATCTATTCACTGCTGTATCTCTAGAGCCTGAAACAGTACTTGGGACACAGAAGACATATAATAAATCTGTTAGACGATTTAATGACTTCAGTAGATGTCCTTCATTTCAAATTTAATACAATTAATAACAGTAATTCTGATGAGGAACGAAAGAGGCAGTTTGTGCCAGATCTCTAGTGATAGGTAACTTTAACCCTTTGCACTCAGAGACATCTTGTGGATTACCTACCAGCAACACAACTGCATTTCTTTATGAAATAGTGAAAAATAAATCACTTCATACTAAATAGTATAGCATTGGAACCGATTATTTTACTGTAATGATATTTGGCTTATGATGAAACTTTGGGCATTGAGGAATTTATTTTTAACAAAAAAATAAAAATTTTATATCCTATATTTTTCTAATGTGTGGTAATGTGTGAAACAGTCATCAACATGCATTGCAAGTTCATTGATACATGTTATACAATAGCAATATGCTTAGGATCTTCCATTGGTTTTGTTTCTATTTGAGCAGACAATGCAGTCTAGTTTTCTTCCCCCCACATTAACAATATCTAATTTATTGTTCAGTCTGTTGTTCAAAGACAATACAGAAGGACACACTCATGATTCCTGAAAACCACTTCTCAACTGATCAGTCATATCTCAATACATATTTCATCTCTTTATTTGATTTTTTATGCAATTTGAATGGAAAACTTCAAGGCAACATACATCAGAGAAATGAAAGCTCTTTACAATGAAAACTACAAAACGCTGCTCAAAGAAATCAAAGATGACACAAACAAATAGAAAAATATTTCATGCTCATGGATTGGAAGAATCAACATTGTTAAGATGTCCATCCTACCCAAGGCAATCTACAGATTTAACTCAACATCCATTAAATTACCAGCAGCATTCTTCTCAGAACTGGAAACGACAATACAGGAACTCATATGGAAACATAAATGACCACAAATAGCCAATCCTCAGCAAAAAAAAAAAAAAAAAAAAAGCAGGAGATATCACGCTCCCAGATCTTAAGCTTTATTATAAAGCTACAATAATCAAAACAACCTAGTATTAGTACAAGAACAGGCATATAGACCAATGGAACAGGATAGAGATTCCAGAAGCAAAAATCACAATTTCTCAACCAACTCATCTTCGACAAAACCTCTACCATCAACAACTGGGGAAAGGAGAACCTACTCAGTAAATGGTGCTTGGAAACTGGCTGACCACATGCAGAACATTAAAACAAGACCCCTACCTATCACCATACACAAAAATCAACTCTATATGGATCAAAGTCGTAAATGTAAAACCACAAACTATAAGAACATTAAAAAATGCAGGAGACACCCTTATGCAAATTGGAACTGGCAACCAATTCCTGATCAAAACCACAAGTGCCCATGCCATAAGAAATAAGATAGACAAGTGGGACCACATCAAACTGCCAAGCCTCTGCAAAGTCAAAGAAACCATTGCAGACAGCCCACAGAATGGGAAAAAATATTTGCCAACTGTATATCTGACAAAGACCCAACATCTACGATCTACAAGGATCTCCAACAAGAAGAAAAAAAGAAAAAAACTAACAGCTCCATTACAAAGTGGGCAAAAGATATGAATAGACACGTCTCAAAAGAGGACATACAAGCAGCCAACAGATACATTAAAAAATGCTCAGCATCACTAGTCATCAAAGAAATGCAAATTAAAACCACACTGAGATACCACCTAACTCCATTCAGGATGGGCATAATCAATAACTCAAAAAACAACAGATGCTGGAGAGGATATGGCGAAAAGGGGACACTTCCACACTGTTGGTGGGAGTGTAAACTAGTACAGCCTCTGTGGAAAACAGTGTGGCGACTCCTAAAAGAGCTAAAAGTCAACCTCCCATATGACCCCGCAATCCCCCTACTGGGAATATACCTAGAGGAACTCGAATCACTCTATGAAAAAGATACCTGCACATGCCTGTTTACTGCAGCATTATTTACATTAGCAAAAACATGGAACCAACCATGCTGCCCATCAAAGTTGGACTGGATTTTTAAAATGTGGTACATATACACGATGAAATATTATGCAGCTATAAAGAAGGAGAAAATTATGAACTTCACAGCAACTTGGATGGACTTTGAACCGAGTATCACATGTTCTCACTCATAAGCAAACCTTGAACAACTATCATCATACTATAAGAAAGGGATTGGCAGCAGTAGGAAACTGCAGGGGGAGGAGGTACACCTCATCAACAGGGTATCTGCATGGTGAACATTTGTATACCTAACCCTAGATTGTACCCCACATATTTAAAATAAAAACTTTTAAAAAAGAGTCTTAGATATAATCCTATGATTAGTCTAATCCAAACTTCTCATTTTACAGAATACTATTTCTGTAAAAAGACAAGCAGCTGTCCTCCCATATACCTTAGCTGTGACTATTATTTTAATATCCTACAACTGCAGAGACCACAAAGAAATAGACTACAGGCTACATAATGCATATCTCCACAATGAAAAGGAATTAAGGAACACATATTCCCTAAGGGAAAATATTTATCTTGACTTATTTTCCTGTTTTTTTCCCCAGATTTTTGTTGTTTCTTAGGATACCTATTCTAGGCTTTTCTCTAATGAAACTGTATGTATAGATAGAGTTCTTGAATAGAAACTATGATGTAATAGTCCTATTTTTAAGCAAGAGTTGCAACTAGTTTCATTCTACTGGAGAGCTATGACATTTGAGACCAGGGTGAGAAGCAGGAAGGGACTATAGGGAAAAGGAAGAACTGATTAGAGTGACTGTCACCCCTCAAGAATGAGTTGTGAATAGCAAAAGCATTCTCTCTTATCCTTGTCCCTGTTCCTTCACCATGTTCTTAACTGGCTTGGGATGGAACCTCTTAACTTGAATGTGTGTACACTCCCACTTAGTCCTTTCTCCTATGAGATAGTCCTTTTGTAAATATTCCTTTTGTAAAGAAGTGCAGAAAGATTTCTAAAATTGTTTCCACCTAGATTTTATATTTGATATTAAAAATACTTGTCAAATGTATTTATAAAATTATTATTTTAAGATTTAGTGTAATATTTAATATTTAAATGTTATTCCACGTGGGGAAAATATTCTATGCTCTAGACATTGAATAGTATTTAAAAAGATAAACTATACTACCATATTTGGGGCCTTGATTCTCTTACACTAAGCTGTTTAAGCTTCTAGTCCAGTAAGCACCTAGTTTCATATTATATTTTTAAAAAAGCACATCTGAAGGATACAAAATTATATAATCAACCACATCATAGGTTAATGAAATAAATGCTATACAACCATGTATCTTCTTTGTAATCACAACTCCATCATGAAATACATTTATAACATTTGATACATTTCCATCTTGAAAGACATTTATAAAATGTTAGCTAAAGTAAAATTATAATTAAAAATGATAATAAACACACTGCATGTGTGCCCCTCGTGCAACCTGAAAACTATCCTAGGCACATTCACTTGTCATAAATAGCTTCCTACATGCATCTGTCCTAACAGCATTTTTGACTCTAATAAATGGTCAAGATGCAAATGATTATTAGATAGTAGAAAAATTCTCATCAGAAAGCCAGCCAGAAGATATAATTTCAGCTGTTTTTGGTTTTAACTAATATGATGAGACATTTAAGGTTTCACAGATTTCTACCCAAATAGCTAAAGGAACAGCCTGACACTAATTCAATTAGCAGTTTAGCATTTACCCTTTGCGTTGCCTTCTATTTTGTAAATAAGGTAATACGTCTGTATGGTAATCACTGCCAATATCTCTTCACATTTCCCAAAAATCTACCTCTGGAAAAAAGAAAAATCATATATATTTCTTTATTTAGCAGAATATGATTCTAATACTAAAGAGAGCATTAAGATGCACCATTTTATTATTTATAATGTTTCTGAACTGTGTTCTGAAGGACTTGGGGAACACACAATATAAAGGTGACCAGTAAAACAGCAGGGACCATAAATGATGGATTATATTATTTAATCAGGAACTCAGAATGGGTTTTTTTTGGCAATAAGGACTGGTATTAATTTTTGTATTAAAATGAGTCCAGAGCTTCTGCAAAGCAAAAGAAACCATCAAGAGAGCAGGGAGACAGCCAACAGAATGGGAAAAAAT
>CAUYQG010096866.1:0-16985 GCA_963574415.1 Tarsius wallacei
GCAAGACCTCATCTCTACAATAAATCAAAAAATTAGCCGGGCGTGGTAGCGCGCGCCTGTAGTTCCAGCTACTCGGAAGGCTGAGGCGGAAGGATCGCCGGAGCCCAGCAGGTCGAGGCTGCGGTGGCCGGGAGCGGCCACTGCCCTCCAGTCTGGGCGACGGAGTGAGACTCCAACTCAAAAAAAAAAAAAAAATCCACAATTAGTTCTTATGAACCCACCGTTTCCAGATTTCTTCCTGGATATCTCAGTGATCATTTTTTAAAAATTAATAGAAATTCCCTCCAGAGCAGAATTTAACAGGAATCCTGCAAGTTGTATAAGATACAGATGGGTTTTCGGAAAACTTCAGATTATGATTCTGACCGTATGATGCACTCACTCGTTAAAATAACTCCTTTGATGTTAGCCCCTTGTCGGGTTTTTTCCCCTTTTTTCCTCATTTGCTATTTTTCCATCTCTTTTTAATGGCAAGTCTCAGAAGCTCTCTCCAGAAAGCTCAGAGCTTTTCTTCAGCCTCTGCCTCCATGGGCTTACCCCAAGGTCATGGTGATTGTCCGTCACACTTCAGACCTCCCTGCAGTCAGATTCTTGGCCCCAGACAGTTCCCTACAGACCTGTCTCCACAGACTCTTAGAAAAGAAGGCAGAACCTAGATCTAAGTAGACCAAAGATGAGAAACACATCAACCTCTGAGCTATGTATTCCTTTTCAACACCTGACAAGGTTCAGATTTGTTCCCTAAACTGTAGGTTCATGCCAGATTCCACTATATTTGAGGAGAACACAGATGTCTTGTGATGGCTTTAAAGAGAGACTGTTTTATGTCTTGAAGTGTAATATTTATCACATTTACAAAAAGAAACCAGAAAATTTATGGAATCTTACTAGCTGTGTCCGAGGGTATGTTTAACAGCTATTTTGGGATGTGATCCGGTGCTTTGAGTAAGACCATGGATGAAGAGGCATTTTGACAGCGGAAGTATTGATCTGTCTGTCTGCTCCATCCATCTAAAAGTATGCCCAGGAGGAATCTGGCACTTGCAAAAGGAGGGGTTTGCCCTTTCACCAAGACCCCATCTTTCTGAATGAGAAGAAACCCATTTTCCATTTGGCTTCAATGTATACTGCAGCCAAATATGAGACACGATTATAATGAGGAGTTGAGAGGTGGTGTGGCATGTTTTAGGGGCACTAGGCAGTGTGGATCCAGAGTCCGTTTGGCACAAACACCCATGGGAACGGCGTGGTCCGACGGGAGGGAGAGAAAGCCCCATCCGTGGATTCGGATGTCAAATAACACAAGATCAGACTGTGCCATGCTGCTCGTCATGTCTGAAGTCACCTCCAAAGGAGTCATGTCATCCTCTGAGCATTTTTGGGGGGCCCGTACTGTTTAAAACCACCCTCTTCTCTCTGGAAAGCATCTGTCACAACTGCATCAGGCCCCAGGAGCCTGGGCTTGCGTGAGTAGGGATCTTTCGAGGCCAGACCACGCAACCAAGTTTTATCTGTGATCGTGGCATGAAAGCTGCCTTTAAAGTACTTAGTGACCCCATTTTAGTGCCTCCCTTGGAAGCATTTTGTTCTCCATCTCCAGGGTCTCTGAACAAGGCCAAGCAAAGGAGAAAACCCCAACCTGCTACCAGTATGCCTTTGACAGCTTCCGAGGCTGTATGCCTTCCTTTTTAACAAAGAATGCAGATCTTAGGCTCAGAGCCTGGATAGAAAACAACACCATTGCTTGTATTGTAATATTTTCTTTTTGCTATATTTCTTTTCACGATTTGCTACTTATGGAAACCGATAATACCAGTTTTCCGATTTCAGAAATGTTACAGATTTAAGTAAAAAGTGAATCGGTTTAGAGGAAACTAATATGCAAAGAGCAGCTTGGGGACATATGGGGGTAAAATGTAAAAGTTGGTTCATAAATGACTGAAGATTGAGAAACGATGTTCTAATTCAAGAAATCCGCTAGACTTTATAAGAGTCTCAAGGCCATCAGCAGGACACTTTTCAACATACATTCATGCACATGCAAACACAGAATCTAATAAGAATGTTTCACCCTCAGGGAGAGAGAGAAATTACAGCCAACTACCTGACCTATTAATAAAATAGTCTTAAACAGTTAAACATTTTATTTGGAAAAATCTTAGAAAATTGCTTTCAGAAGTAGATAATGAACTGAAAATGGTAAGTCTTATAACTGTATATACTTACCATATTTTTTACCCCAAGTATTCTTATCCAGCATAATCCACCTATCTAACTCTTCAGCCTTGCTTCTCTTTTTAAAAATCAATCTAGTCCTTTGATTAATATTTATCTCCCTTGGGAAAAGAGTTTGGGGTAGGGTCTGAAGGTACCTAAGAGCTGTACCAAGGACCAAAAGCCATTGAGTCAAGACCAGAAGAGACAAATCTGAGTTAGTCTCCACAGCTGCACTTCCAGGACTTGTAACACTTAGGAAGCATCTCCTTTAAATATAAAAGCCAACACTACACAGTGAAATCTTGGCAACCCGGAAGACCCAAGAATGGTTCCTCCTTTCTCAGATGCTTATATTTTTTAAATTTTCTAGATAGCTGAGCATTTGTCCAATTTGCTTGTTTACATATAAACATCTTTTTCATGTTGGATGGAAGTCTTTCTAGAATAACTTTCCCAAGGTCATGCAGTGAGTATAGCGTTAAGCCTGATTAAACCCAGATCTGTTAGGCCCCCAAATCTCCGTCCTACAGATGCATTAAAGACTAGTGAGTCTAGTTTTTGTCATTTACACGACTCCTTCCTCACCGTCAGACTCAACTGTCGTTTCTTTGTTTACTATGAAAGCCCTTTTTTTTTTTCTGGTTATTTCGTGTTTCTCAACCGTGTCATAAGGATAGGACAAGGATAATAGCCTGGGTGGAAGGGATCCAATTTGTTGAGAGTAGGCTCTGAGGAGGGAGTGGAAGATTCGGTAATCACAATAACGGGGTTTTCATGTGACCAAACTCAAAATAGAATTATAGAGAACTCTGGAAATAAAAGACCCTAGGATTTGACAGAAACATTTTTGCTCTATATCCCTCACTGAATTTGACTACATAATCACGATGTAAGTGTCTTTTAGCAGACCAGAAACTGAAATAAGGAAGTATCTTTTGAAACAGAAGCGACTGATATTGGGTACCAGCAGTGACCAGCTTCATTCACTAAAGAGAAGTTATGGAATGTCAAAGCTGGAAGGCCCCTTACAGATGAACAGAATGCCACCAAGTTCATCGAAAGGTGAGGACAGTGAGACTTAGAGAAGTGGTTTGCCCACGGTTTTATGAGTTACTGTGCAATCGCCATGGATTAAAGCGTGGCACATGTTTAAACATTCAAAGTATTCAACACACTTCAGTCATAAACAAGAAAATTTAGCCTTCAAGGCAAACAGCCACGTGTTATTTTCATCTGTTGTGGAGCGGGTGGAGTTGAGGGGTGAGGACATGCCAACGCACTGTCCAAACACATGCCCAAATTCTTGCCTCTCTTACGCTGTATAAAAGGGTCCTGGGTCCTGGGAGAATGGGCTAAATGGTAGACCAGATGTCCAAGCATGACAAAATGGACGTCTCACGCCCACAAGCTGTAAACAATTCCTACCCAGGGCAGAATAACAATGTTCAGGTGTCTTCCCCAGATGTTTGACGGGACTGAGGCCTTTCCTTTGTAGTGGTTGTGGAGGGGCTGGTCTTGTGGCTTCAAAGGGGCCATCTGTGGCTTTGGTACCATCTGTGTATCTTCTGGATGTTTGCCCATGACAGATGTCTCTTTGAGATGGTAAGCTCGTAGTGAACAAGGGTCATCTGCTGCGCTAGCTTTGCTTGACTAAATCAGAAAGCAGGGAACAGGGCACCGTTTCAGAGGGTTGAGTTCCTCCAGGTTGATGATTCTCTGATGACTACAGGCTGATAGAAGCAGGGAGGTGAGATGAGGGACCCACACACCGATACTTCCGCCAAGCCTCCTCCAGAAAAGCTCATGCCCAAGTGCTACCTGAGGCTGTCCCAGGATGTAGGCAGAAGTTGATGGTATATGAGGTTGAGACCCATTCTGAAGACTTAGATGACACAGCATTCTAAGGGATGACTGAGGATTCGCATTCCTTGAGGTAGGGCTGTCATTAAAGGGGGTTTCTTTCCATGTAAATTAAATTTTCTCCATTTTAACTTTAGCTCTATAAATGTATTTATGAGGAAGACCAAAGAATGACTTTCTCTGGAGACCTTTCAGAGAGACACAGCTCCCCACGGAAGCAAGTGACTGTGATATAATTGTATACAGAGAAGGAAGTTTGGACTATATGTCCTCTAATGGTTCCATCAGACCCAAGGAAACTAGGACTCCATCATCTTTAAACAGATTTAGAGGGATTCTGGGCTCTTGCCTTTGTCGTGTCCCTGACATGTCCTAAGACCCTGGACAGGGAACTGCCATCTGTTTAAGCTTCACCCTCTCCATCTGTAGCACCCATGGAGTCAGGAGGTGCTTGTGACAAGACCAGAGTCAGTCTGTCGTTTCTTTGTAATACTCCTTATACATATATACCTATGAGGGAGAGCCCCCCAAAAACCGAAATTAGCTTTCAGAGGGAGAGACCCTTGTAGCTTCCCCATGAGGTAAGTGTTCTAGGAATCCATCAGCATCAGTGTACCGGCTAGCCTGTTGTGAGGGGCTGTGTTTGGCTTCAGGGAATTTCTTTTTGGAGATTCTTTCCATGCGTTTGCCCATTTCATGATGGGTGATTTATGAGCACACCTGCCCACATCGCTCCGAGTGTTTAGCAGTTTTTAACCAAAAAATGGCATGACCTCTGTGTTCCATACCCTCTCAATTCACCAGATCTCGCCTGAGTGACTTTTTTTGTTCCCCCAGATTAAAAATATCCTCAAAGGGAAACGTTTTGCCAATGTGGAAGAAATGAAACAAAAAATGGTAGAAGCACTAAAAGGCATCAAAATTGATGAGTTCAAAAACCGTTTTGAGCAGTGGAAAAAGCATCTTAATAGGTGTATTGCATCAAATGGAGACTACGTTGAAGGTGACTGAAATTTAAACATGTGAGAATAAATACATAGTTTTGTATAAATGAATTCCAGTTTTTTGGGGGTCCCATATATATATATGAATGAGCTTCTTTATAGAAAATAATGGCAGGCTATCTTGTAACATAAGATAGTGACAGTCTTCATTCAAAACACTCTGGAAGAAACCTCTCTGCCTTTGAAGCTTTCTTTGACTACTCCCAAGCCCCTTTACCATAAATTCTGATAGAGTTCACACCACACAGAGAACACCCAGTTATGTGCAATCTATTTTTTCTCCCAAATGGAAAATCCAGCTTTGAGAAGACAAGAACCATTTCACATATGCTTTTATTTTAGTATCTTAGTCACACGAGCCTTGAGGAAGAGGCAGGTGGTTTTCCTTGCAAGCCATCTTGCAGTGTGGACAGTGTTATTCCTCATTATCTAGCTCAGAGCCTGGCTCTCTGACCCTCAAATAATATAGCTTTCTGTCAGCCACTCTATTCTGAAATAAATTCCTTCGTTGCTTAAACCAGCCAGAGTGATCTTCTTTGACTGCAACTAAGAATCTTGGGCAAAATGAAAGGATCGAATGAGCTTCTTTATTGAAAGACTTCACAGAACCATTAATATGTGCATAGTAAATCTCTAAGAGGGAGATTACGTATGTCACAGAATCTTTGACTAGCCCTATGGGACTGTCTGACAATGACATCCCAGAATGGTCAGTCCCAGAACCCCAGGCCTGAGACAGACTGTCCATCCCGTCCTCCTGAGAATTGGCCCAGCCTACAGTTAGGCCTGAACATCTCTGCTGTTCCCTGGCTCTTTGATGCTGGACTGGCCAAAAGGGTCCCTTGAAATGGAGTCTTCTTTAAAACAACAAAGCAATAGAAAAGCAAAGCAAAGGGGTTCCATTTTTCTTTGACCTATGAGTAGATTTTAACTTGTTCCAACCTCTTTTCTTTTAGGTCCAATACCTTGTGAGTCTGAGTTTATTTTCATGCCCATCTCAACGCAAAAAACCTAGTTGAAAGAAGTCCTTCTATGAAATGTGTATAAAACCGGGGGAGGGGAGATAATCTACATAACAACAACCCACTCTGCATTTCGGCAACTTCCCCTCCTAAGATGACATATTCCACACTTTCTTCTCAGGGATTTTCCTAAGTGATCCCATGATGCTTCAAACTTTCATATTAATCTATCCACCATATTGAACGTCTCTTTTACCTACTCATTGGTAAAGAACATTAAGAACATTAGGCGAGCTGGCTTGGTGGCTCAGCCTGTAATCCCGCGCGTTTGGGAGGCTGAGGTGAGTGGACTGCCTGAGCCCGCGGGTTCGAGACCCACCCGGGCAACTTGGCGAGACCTCATCTCTACAATAAATCAAAAATTAGCTGGGCGTGGTAGCGTGCGCCTGTAGTTCCAGCTACTTGGAAGGCTGAGGCGGAAGGATCGCTGGAGCCCAGCAGATCGAGGCTGCAGTGGCTGGGAGCAGCCACTGCACTCCAGTCTGGGCGACAGTGAGACTCCAACTCAAAAAAAAAAAGGACATTAGGTGCTTTGGGTTCAAGACAGCTGACTCCTAGCTCTGCCGCTTACTAGTTACATGTACTTAAGCAAGCGATAAACCATTCCAAGCCTCAAACATCTCAAATCAGATCCGATCCGGGTGGGTACGCTGTTCCACCAGGAAAGTTATGGGCAAACGAACAGAAGAGTACATCGCTAAGCTATCCAGAAAGAGGACAGGCCGTGAACATTCTGCTGAAAGTCTGGCCCTCCTGGGGTCACCCTGGCAGCGAGAGGAGGGGCGAGAGGATGGTGGGACTCACGGGACTCCGATCTCAAAAATGTTGTTCTGGATCAGCTGCTTTCCCAACATGATGATGCTGAGCTGGATGCAGAGCTCCATGAGGCAGCCCCCTGGAGCACACTGCAGGAGGAGAAGAGAAAGACAGCGCCGGTGAGACTGGGGGAAGCTCGGCGCGGCAAGGGCACGGAGGAGTCCACACGGGGCGGGGAGGGCCTGCACCCACAGACACGAGCCAGGACGAAGCCTGGGGCCATACTTGCCTCTTCCATGCGGTAGCCGTCAAACACGTAGACGTAGCTTCCGGGCCTGCCCACAAACCTGAAAGCAAACAGCCCGGAAAGAGTTAGGGGAAGGGTGAACGTGCAGGGCTGCCTGAGGACACGTCTTCTGGGGGAACAGGCACCACCAGTGTCCTCCTCAAAAGAAATAAGGGGGGTGCCAGATCACTCAGGGACAGGAGCTCACAGTCTGTTGTCAGCCAGCGACCACCTATGTCACCTAGCGTTCACCTTTTTTTCCAGAGAGACAGGGTCTCAGTCTGTTGCCCAGGCTGGAGTGCAGTGGTGTGAACATAGCTCAATGAAGTCTTGCACTCCTGGGCTCAAGTGTTCTTCCCGCCTCAGCCTCCCAAGGAGATGGGACTACAGGCCATGACTGATTTTCTTAAAACTGTTTTTGTAGAGATGGAATCTTGATCAGGCTGGTCTCGAACCCCTGGCCTCCAGCGATTCCCCACCCCTGCCCCCACTTTGACATCCCAAATCGCTGGAATTACATGCCTGAGCCACCGTGCCTAGACCCACTTCTTAAACAAGTCAAATTCCAGGGCGCAAGGGGGATCTGGGAAGCGGCTGAGACTAGGCCTAGTGTGTGTGTCTGTGTGTGTGCGTGTGTGTGTGATAACTTCTGAACCTAAAAACAATGAAGTCGGCACAGGATGTGAACTGACAATAGGGCGGGCTGACCCTACTTGTCCTGACGGTGGATGACCCAGTCTTAGTGACCCACGGCCTTTCCACGTGCGACCCCATTCTACTTACCTCCCCTTGAAAAAGGCCACATAGAAGATGGGGGAGTAGGCATTGACAAACTTTAGCAAGAAAGCTTTGAGGATCAAGCGCTCTTCGAAAGTCTGTTCTGTTTTCGGAACCTCTGCAAGAGACGAGCAAAGCTGATGAGACCGGGGTGAGATTTCTCCCCTCTGCAGAGTTTTGACCTTGACATGAGCCATTGACTTTCACAGTAGAAACCAACAAGCCCATCTCTCCGGCACGTTAGGATTGAATTCATCTGGTGGCTACCATTAATAAGTCAAAACACAACAGGTGCTGGCGTGGCTGCAGAGAAAAGGGGACACTTCTACACTGCTGGTCAAGGTTGGAGGGAGGGGGTATACGGCAACCCACTGGGTACCTGGTCCACTCTCAGGAGGAGAGAGGGCCACCGAGAAGCCCAAACTTCACCTGCATGCAAACTTCTTAAGTAGTAAACCTTCACTTGGACCCCACGACTCTAAAACAAAATGATAAAATAAAAGAATTGATTCATTTGGGAGGTTTGCTAGATAGCGTGAGAGTACAGAAGGCAAAGGGGACATGGGACCCCAAAGGGTTCATGGGGCCCCACTTTTCTTCTTCCACCTCCCTCTTCTCATTCCTTCAAGTAATGGCTTCACACTGTGCTCCTCAGAGTGGAGTCTGAGCAGGCAGAAGTTCCAACCACCACTCCATCGAGGGCGCTTCAGCCTTTGCCTGTAGAATTTCCACTTCCGTAAGATTTTACACGAACAAAGGCCCCCGACTCAAAAGGCTTGTCAGTCACTGAACTAGAGTTAACAGGGTGCAATGACAGAGTTCTCCTTTCTCTCAGGAAAGCATTCATCCACGTGTCCTCTGGGCAGGCTGAGATGTCTCATGCTTATTCCCTTGAATGACGGCAGGTCATCAGGTAAGATAAGCGAAACACAGCCTGAGTCTAAACTCTCAAACTCACAGGGGACAGCCCCAGGGTACTCTATCAGGTACAAGCGGAAGAGTCAGCTGACATTCCCGAGAAGTCCCAAGCAGAAACCTTACAGGTGCCTTCAGAGGACTCAAGACACCTGCGGGCCTCCAAAGGACAACTGTGTAGGAGGCACGGTATGGACTCCAGAGACCATGACAGGTGATAAGAGGCTAGAAGCTGTTCTTAGTCCATTTGGGTTGCTCTAACAAAATCTCATAAACTGAGTAGCTTATAAAAACCAGAGATTTACTTCCCACAATCCTGGAGGCTGGAAGTCCAAGTTCAAGGCAGATTTGGGATCTGGTGATTCATAGACTGCACCTTCTCACTATGTCCCCAGACAGCGGAACAAGTAACGCATCTCTCCCGGGCCCCTTTTTTGAGGGCTCTGATCCCATTTATGAAGGTTCTGTCTTCACGGCCTAATCACCTCCCAACTCCCCAACTCCTAATACCATTACTTTAGGGGTGAAGATTTCAACACAGGAATTTTGGAGACGCACACATATTAGGCTCATAGCACGGGACCACACTCTTCAGAGGCAGAAAGAAAGCACTAACTCTGCATCAGAAGAATAGACTGAGAAGCACAGTCCAAAAGTGTGCTGAGCACAGGGATATGACACCAGGGCCACACCAGCCGAGGAGTTCTGGGTCTAGACGAGACTAGTGAGTAGACCCCCGACTTGCTGTCCACCCACCGGTTCACAGGTGGCTTTTGTGCGACTCACTGAAGAAATGGACACAAAACTCTGTTCTCTCCCTGGAATGCTCGCCCGTGACCCACGTCCTCATCCACAAATCTTTTGCATCCATTCACATCCAGATCAAATATTACCCATAATCTCCTTCCTGAGGCTTTTCCAGATGTCTTCAGCTGGTAGTAATCTCTTTTTTTGTTTGTTTTCTTCTGTCATATTTGATATCTCCCTGTATTCATTACCTTCATCCATGCCCTTTGAAAATTAACAGTAGGCCGCGCTCGGTGACTCAGCCTGTCATCCCAGCACTTTGGGAGGCCGAGGTGAGCGGACTGCCTGAGCCCGTGGGTTCGAGACCCACCCAGGCAACTTGGCGAGACCTCGTCTCTACAATAAATCAAAAATTAGCAGGGTGTGGTAGCATATGCCCGTAGTTCCAGCTACTTGGAAGGCTGAGGCAGAAGGCTCGCCAGAGCCCGGCAGGTCGAAGCTGCGGTGATCGGAGGCGTGCCACTGCACTCCAGCCTGGGTGACGGAGTGAGACTCCAACTCAAAAAAAAAAAAGAAAGCAATAAAATAGTAATAGCAACTATCACTGATGTCCTGACTCTACTTGTTTGGATTCTCTGTGAGTCAAACATTTAGGAGTAAGTGGTTTATTTGGGAAGCACTCCCAGGAGGCTTGGTGAGGCAGTGGGATGGTAAGGCAGAGAAGGGACGGAATTCAAGACGAATGCACCTACGAACGGAGAATGGGGCTCAGTCCCGCTGGGCCCCTGCAAAGGGGCGGCACAAAGTACACTTCAGAATCAGAATATTGAGGGGAGGGCAAGCGAAGGCCCTTACTGGCTGGAGGTCACAGTTGGGGTTCCCTCCCTGGCACTTTCAGTCTGTCTTATGCACGGGCCAAGCCTGTCCTGCAACCAGAGAATGCCTGCAGACAGAGAATGGCAGGAAGCCACTGGTGTGAACAGGAGCTATCTGAAGGTGGCCCTAGGGTGGACCCCAGGAATGTGGGTGCTGCACCAAATATGTGCTCCCAGGTGCTCTACAAAGAGTGCACAGCTGTGTGCCATTGTTAGCTCGTATCTATGTGAGGTAGGCATCACCTTTCACTTGTATACGTAAAGGAAACCAAGGTCCAGAGAGTTTACAGCCTTGCTCAAGATTGCACGGCAAGTAAGTTGACAAGGTGGGATTTGAACCCAGATCTGCCTGCCTCTGAAGGCAGTTTTTACTCTACCGCATTTTGCCATCAGGATGTTTGACCCACCAGTGTTTGCACCACACTCTATTTTTTGCCTTCCCACTCTCAACCCCAGCCTAATCTGATGCACCTAAGAAGTACTGGTCACTTTCAGCTCACATTCATCGGGCAGCCGCTGTGTGCAAGGTGCCATGCCGAGGTGAATAGAGACATCCCCTCTCCTCCAAGGTGCTTCACTGAGCAAGGTCTGTCTCTTCCAGATTGATCTGTGAGCAGCAGTCTCCTCTCTCACGGCAGAAGGGGTCCTGGGAGGAGAAGTCTGCACTGCCGGGATCTAGTTTCTCACACACCGCAGTGAGCCCCGAGTTCATGGTCCATGTTAGAACACAATCTTGAGTATGAAGAGACAATGCCACTGGCAGTGACCACAGCTCACACAAGCGTGTCACCAACCACCTTCTCACACTACTCAATGCATGTGTGAAGACCACCCTTCGGTGGAAGACTGAAACACCAGGGCCTCCCCTAAACTTGGAGAGCCTCTAATGTGCCCATGGCATCTAGAGACACAGGCTTAAACACCACCGAGACATGGGGCCTCTGTGTAGGGACTGAGCTGCTGGTGAAAACTCAATGGGACTGAGAACTGTAGCAAACAGCATAACTTTGAGCTTCTTCAACTGCCTAAAGCATTGTTTAGGAAGTATGTATTTGATTAAAAATTTTAAATAAATTGGATAAACATATATGTAGACACATACAGGTTATAACGTTAAAAATCCGGCTATAGCCAGGCATGAAGGCTCACACTTGTAATCCCAGCACTTTGGGAGGCAGAGGCGAGAGGATTGCCTAAGCCCAGGGGTTTGAGGCCAATCTGGGCAACTTGGCGAGACTTTGTCTCTTCAATAAATCAAAAAATTAGCCAGGTGTGGTGGTGTGTGGCTCCTTGGAAGGCTGCATCAGAAGGATCGCCTGGGCCCGGCGGGTTGAGGCTGTGGTCGCCGCGAGCGTACACTGCACTCCAGCCTGGAGTGAGACTCCAACCCCAAAAAGTAAAACAACAACAACAACAACAGCAAAAACCAACAGTTGGGACATGAGAGCGGACCCCCAAGAGCCCTGCTTGTATGAGGCTTCGCAGGCCTTCTGGGTGAGATTGGCGAGGCAGAGATTGGCCGGGGCCTCATCAAATGCATTCCTCCTTTCTGGCCACACAGCTGGATGAGTATAAGAGGAACGAGCTGTGGCCACTGTCATGCCTTCGACGTTTTCTGTGAGGTCTTCTGCTCTCTGGCTCTCTTCCTTCACCCCTGGGAAAGACATCAAGGCTCTAGAGGATAGTGATACCATCAGAGGGAGGAAGCCCAGATTCCCGAATCACCCCGAATCGCCAAGTGGAAGGCTATCTCCTCCAAACGTCTGGCTGAACTGAAACAGGAGCGAGAACTACCGGTGAAGGTTGACAGCATTTCTACGGAACAGGCTTCAGCATCTAGATGTGCTTCAACTGACTACTGCAGGCGGCAGAGGGAACTTTGGGAGAGGCAGGTCCTGAGATACCGGTTCTAACATTCCTCAGCGGAGAGAAAGGCTTGCCTCCGCTTGAGCCCTTGGGAAGCAGGGACAGGGTTTCCGAGCAGGCCCACAGGTCACTGAGGGTGGCTAGGGCCAAACGTCTCAGGCCTGTATCTCTGTCGAGCCATTGGTTGATTGTCAGCGGGGAGAGACGCGTTTGAGAGACATGGTGTTTGAGCGGGACACTCTGATACTCTCCAGCGAAAATCACAGGGAATCGCTTCCCACACCTTTCAAAAAGAATGCCATGCCAAACTGAGAGCGGCAAATGGCATTTTGGAGGTCTAAGAAAGACCTGCAGCAATTCAGAGACAAAGCTTCTAAGCCGGCATTGCAGTAATCAACATAGTATTAGCAGAGAACAGTAGCAGAACGGGAAAGGGGGTCTCTGATATAACCCCGGCAGCATCTGTCATGGTTCAGGCCTGAGCAGAGGAGGCCTGCTCAGGAGACAGCCACACAGCCACCGACAGAGGTGAGCCCCCGAAACGCACAGCCCTGAGAGGGGACTTGAGCATGGGAAGACAGAGATCTCAGGTCACGACTTTGCCAGCACTGCCTGAGAGGGAACCTGGAGACAGCAGGCTAATTCTACAGGACTCGAGGCTGCGAAAGTCTAGCACGATGTCCCTCAGCTGGGAGACAGCTTTGGGGTTTCTCCATCCTTGCATGCCTGGATGGACACCACCCCGTGAGATAAAAGGCATGGGCCCTCCCACATCGCTTGACCAAGTAATCGTCTGGACCATGATTTGTACCCATCATTGGTGCCTCACACTGCCACTCCAGTCATTTTTTGTGAGTTTATCTACGTTGGCAAATGCCGGATAAGATCTTTAACCTTTCAGGCCTTTCTCCTCCCTGCCACAACTCCTGCCCAACAAAGAGGCCAGCGTCTTCGCATTGACTGACGCATGTCAGCTCCTCACTGGGCTGAAGATCATCCCACAGGGGACTTCTGCGCCGGATTCTTGCTCCCTTGACCACAGGAGAGCCTTCTGAGGCCCAGGTGGAAGTGTCTGTTGATGATTTCCAAGGTCACTTTCAGTTTTTAGATCTCATAACTCTGAGTCCTCAGGTTTTTAACCCGGTCACTTTCCCCACCCCCACTCTCATCCCACCCCCTCCACGTACAGTCTGGATGGTTTTTTAACAACAAGTGAGGTCAGAGAAGGACATCTGGGCAGATCACGCTGCTACCAGACGCACTCTACGATGCACATTTACCGAATGAATGAATGAGTGAGTGGGTAAATGAATGAACAATAAAAATTCTTTAAAAGAATGAAAAAGTATTTGTCTTATACTAAAAACCCCCTGTTCCACCTCAGGGAGGATACAGTTTTGCTGAGCAGGATGACAGACGCAACCACACCAGAGGGAAGAGTCGAACTTCCAGACATAAGCCAGGAGAAAGGAGTGCTAGGATTGGGTGCGGGAAAGGTGGGGGCTGGTGGAATGCAGGGGGTGGGGGGCAGAGAGGGAGAGGAGACACCAAAGAAGAAGCAGAAGCGACAGGTGGGGGGAAGAAAGACCCCCAGTGGGGCTTTTCATTGTGGGCTGCCGTGCGGTTTGCGGTGTGACCGTCTCATTTGTCCCTCCACAAACTCTTTAGCAAAGAGTCATTAAACCCCACCTGGATTTGCTCCTGGTGAATGCACAAGGCCTGAGCACGACTTCGGGGTGAGCACATGGGTGTGAGCAGAGACTGCCCATGGGGCTCTGCGGGTCTGGGTTACCAAGGAGAGGGATCAGGGGAAGAGACACACATGGTGGAAGGAGGAGGAAGAAGAGAAGAAGGAGGAAAAGGGAAAAAGAGAAGTCAAGGAGGGGAGGAAGGGGAAGCAGAAAAGGGGAAGAAGGGGGAGGGAAGACAGGAAGGAAGGGGAAGAAATAAAAGGGAGGCTTTTCAATCTGACTTTTTCTTTTTCTTTAATTTTATAAAAACGTGAACTTCTGCCCACGGTGCCTGGTCATCCAGTCCGATAGTAATGCCACTGCATCTCATCTCTTTGAAATACTTTTGGGGTAAGAAAATTAAAACCAATGTCACCTAAAAAACAAGTACCCCAAAACGAGGGCCCCCCGGTTTGAAAACCGTATCTTGGTAATAGGCCCAGGAGGGGATTGTGGGCTGAGGCAGGGAGCGGCGGGTGTCTTCAATTTCATTCCGTAATCCCCTTTGAACTCTGTGTTCAGCTCTCCAGTCTCTACAGGAATGTCCTTCAAGTTCCCTGAAACCAGAATCAGGTCCTTTCAGAAACCTTTGCTCCAACTAGAAAGGCGTGGCTCCCTTCCTCCGTACCGATAAATCACAGGCCTGGCTGTTATTTATTAGTTTTACTTCTAAAAACAGTCCATTCCTGTGCTTTAGCCACCAAAAATAATGGGCATTTCCAATAAACAATCCACTTGATAGGCCACTAAATCAGCTGGGTGCCCCCAGTTCAGAGCAGTTCTGAGCCATGGTGTGTGCTTGGCCAAGCCTTCTGGGAAGAGGCCTCAGGGAGCACCTCTCTCGGCTGGAAGGGAGAGGACTGGCAAAGCCCGGAGCTCCAGTGTGGCTTTTGGATCCCTTTCGACGGCCAACACAGGGAGCCTCGCCTGCCTCTGACAGAAACCGTGTGGCTGAAGACATAGACCAAGTGTCCCCAGAGTCCTCTTGGGGCGGGATGATGTCTGCAGGCCGGGAAGGGCAATCTGCATTTGAGGCCGCCAGGCAGGATCCCTTCCCAGGACTCCCTCTGGAGTGTTCTGAATCTGAGCCCCATGAGAAATGGTTCCATCTTGCCCTTCATAGAACTCTGATTAAAGTGGCTGAGGATTCCATTGTGTTGGGGACAAAGCAGGGGGAAGTCAAATGGAGAGAGTGTGAGGAGGTAGACGGGCAACCCCTTTCCATCACTCATGAGACCCTGAAATCCCACCTCCCCCAGGAAGCACCCCCAGGTTGATCAGAGGCCATCTGGAGGTTTCACCTGCTCCCGATCTGTGGGAGCAGATTCTCACCAGAGAACAGACTCCGTGTTGGGCCAGAAGGGACCATCAGATAAAGTTCCTATGCTCAGTCACTAACATCACCGACCCCCTCCCCTTTCTTTTAAGAGTTAATTCACAGGTGCATTGTGTCATGAAAAATATATGAGTGCAAATGACCCAGCTGTAAACCACCTGGCAAAATAATTAGTATGAAAACCCAACTTCATCCCAGGGGACCAGCTTATGACCCAAAGTCCCCAGAGTGCTGTCCTCAGCCTATGCAAACAGTACAGCCATCAAGGGGACCCTGGTTGCAAAATCTGAATCTTGGAAAGCTGCTCCTTCTAACTGGGGTTCCCCACAGGCCAACCGGCAAATGCATCGTGACGGCGGCGAGACGGAATGAGATGCTCAATGGATATTTTGCCTGGCACCAGCCCCAGCACTGACCTGGGCAGCCACATGGAGGGGCGGGGTCTGTGTGGCTGAGTCTACAAGCAAAGGCATCGGCCCCTCTCCTGGCCTCTCCCCAAGACAGGCCAAGTCTTTGCACACAGCGATGTTTCCTGACAACCCAAACATCTGGTCTTCCATTTGGGATGGGGGCAGGTAGAGGGACTGTCTGAGCCCCTCAGTGACACTGCTGCCATGAGTTGGGCGTCCACTGAGAAGCAAGCCAGCTGGGTGAGGAGGTGGCCAGCCCAAGGCCTGGGGGAGCTGAGAGTGCCTGACCTGTAGATTTCGGGGGGTGTCCTCCCCTCTGTGGCTCTGGAGAGCTTCTTAGCTCAAAGGACTCCTCCCTTCGTGTCGGGGAGGTAACTCCTGCCCCCAGAAGAGGAACGTGAGACCTAGTGTGCGGGTTAGCAGCCTAGCCCAAGGTGACAGTGCTCTTGGGGCATCTTCTTTTAAGGAAAAAAGGACATAAACAGCAAGGGAGCACCAGCAAAGAAAGAGATGGGGCGGGGAGGGGGCCGTGTCCTATTTTGTTCTGAGCCCATCCTGAGAATCCTACATTTAGCACCTGCTATGTGCAAAACGTTGTTGTGCCCTGTTCCTTATCCCAGACATGCCCATCATCCACGGGCCCTCTGCAAGTCCACACACTCTTCTGGAAACCAGCCCCCACTTCTCCTCCCTTCCCAAGGGAAGACAACCCAGAGAGAATTCTTTTGTCTTTCCCACCATTCGCTTTCTTCATTGGACAAATATCTACCAAGAGATGCTGACATGCCAGACGCGGGCAGCAGGAGTGCAGCAGTGAACAAACCAACAAGACTCCCGTCCCGTGGAGCTCACAGGCAGGAAGGGCGCAGGAGACAAACACGAGGGTGACAAGTACTAAAATAAATATGTAGAGAAATGAGAAGGAGAGGGAAAGGGTGGCAGGAAGGGAATTTTGTCGGTTTTGGGGGTGAGCCTTTGATGACACTCAGGTTTGGGTGTGAGCATTTGGGTGTTGGTGGTGAAAGGCAACAGGTTCGGAGAAAAAATCAAGAGCTCAGAGTTGGACACACTGAGTCCTCGTTTCCCCCAAGTCAGGACCCAAGGCAGTGGAACATTGTACGAATCTAGAACCATCCTTCAAAGGACCCGGCCAGCTTTGAGGTATCAGAACCTCCAGCAAGTCA